>CABHPP010000511.1:20786-62347 GCA_902168425.1 Peromyscus attwateri | reverse complement strand
TGATGGGCCATGAACTCTAACCCTCTGAAACTATAAACCCCAAACAAATGCTTACTTTTATAAGTTGCCTTGGTCATAGTGTTTTATCACAACAATAGAAAAGTATCTAACACAAACACATACAGACATGGGAAATCTAGATCATGTGCTAGATGCTAACCTGTGGAAAAGCGTGCATTTGCTATTCATCTTTCTTTTGTCTGACCCATACGCACTGCATCTAAACCCTCTACTGTATGAAGAAGGCTTGACCATTCAGGTCCCACTTAAGACATTCAAAGTTTTGTTTTGTTTTTTAACAGACTTAATTCACCTTATTTATTTATTTACTTTTGTACAAGAGCCTGCATCCTCTGAACAGAAACTCTGGTGTGGGTTTTCACAGATGGTCAGTAAATTCCTGATAAAGACACTTGGTAAACACAGTCTTTATTTATTTAAGCCTTGGAGATGTGGGGAAAGCAGTCTCTTAGCACCACCTTTGACCCGCTTTCGGAGGCCTCAGAGGTGGATCAGCCTGGACTCCTGAAGAGGTGGCAATGTCTGGGGTTGCTGAGGTGATGGGGGGTCCTGTTCAAGATGGGGTGGCTGCAGCACCCTCCAGGACTGGAAGAACCAAGCTGGAAATGTTGTCACGAGAAGATCTCATCAAGTTTGCCAAGAAGCACATGATGTTACCAAAAGTAAAGCAAGTTGTACAGAATTAGACAAAGAAATTAAAGAACTCAACTCAAAACCTATTGAGGGAAGAACTGATGCTATTATTAAGGCCCTAAGAATAACAGACGCTGGAGCTTGGTGTGGAGCGTGGTGTGGTGGAACATGACAGCAGTCAAAGAACTCAGGAGGCAGAGCCTTTATTGTTGATAAAGTTCTGAAAATATACTGCAGTTGCTTGTTGTTGTTCCAGATGAAAACCACACCAGGGGCCAAGATGGTCTTCAGGGAAGCAAGAGGAACCTACAATGAAAGGACTCGGAAATGTTGTCCCTTGAGCTCACACACGTTGTAGCACACACCTTCAATCCAGCCTGCTGTGGGATGGCCTTTCTGTATGCTATAAATATATGTTGTTCCCATTGGTTAAGAAACAACGCTGCTTTGACCTATGTTAAGGCAGGAAAAGAGCCAGGTGGGAAATCCAAGCAGAGAGAGAGGGAGAAGAAAGGCGGAGTCAGAACAAAAGCCATCCAGCTGCCCAAGGAACAAGATGCCAGCAGACCGGTAATGCCACAGCCATGTGGCAAAATACAGATTAATAGAAATGAGCTAATTCAAGATGTCAGAGCTAGCTAGCAATAAGCCTGGGCCATAAACCAAACACTTTGTCATTAATATAAGCCTCTGTGTGTTTACTTGGGACCAAGCGGCCGGGGGACACAGGAAAACTTCTGGTTACAACAGTCACTTTCCAGAGGTCAGCGGTCGAGTAGCTGTGGCTCATGGAGATGGCATCAAAGGTAGCCTTGGCAAAGTTACCCAGGGTGGCAGTGCAGCCCCTGGCTGATGTGTAGCAGTCATCAATAGTGACCATCATCAGTAGTTTCTTAGACACAGGATCAGAGATGATGCCAGTGCCTCTGGGGACAGAGATAAGACCAACACAGAGCCATAATGGCCTGTCACTTTGCACAGAACAGCTTGGGACTTGTCAATCTTGTTCCCCCAGTAGCCTCTCCTCACAGGGGCAATGGAAAGATGATGGCCCCTCAAATAGCAGCAGCTACCACCTTAGAGCACTTCACACCAAGATCATCATGACCACTGTAGTCCTCAAGAGCAACCAAAGCCTGAACCTGGTCCCCTGGCCAGCCCGAGTCAGCTTCTGTGTTGGCATGATCTTTAGAACCTCATCCTTTAAAGATGCACCCAGGAAAAAGTCAATAATCTCGGATTCCTTCATGCCAGGGAGAACAGGGAGACCTCCTCCAGGGACTTGATCTTCATGTCCTTGACCAGGTAGCCCAGCTTGGTGACAGGGATCCACTTCTAGTCTTTGGCTTTACCTCTATGAGCCCCGTTGTTTTGACCAAGACCATCGCCCCCAAAACCGAGGTCAAATCCTCTGTGGGAAGCCTCCAGGGCCTCCTAACCCTGGGCCCCCAGGACTCATACTGCACTGAGTCATCCGCCGTTTGCTGTTTTCCTAAAGAAGCAAGGCACTCAGTGTTCTAAGTGTTTCCCCTAGTTTCACTTTTGTACGGGTTACTACTTTGGGGAGGTTCATCTGTCTGTTATTTTTTTAAACAAAGATTCGCTATTCAGCCTTAGTTGATCTCAAAGTCATGATCACCCTGCCTCCCTGCTGAGGGCTGGGTTTGCAGGTGCAAACCACAATGCCTGGCTTCTAACTTCCTATGGAAACAGGTCAGGGCAACTTGTATTGTACCAAGAAGATTCATTACTCAGACCCTGAATAGGGAGAAATGGCATTAGGAGATACTGGGAGAATCTATGGCATGGGCATTGGGAAGGTGCTCATAACCCCAGGTAGGGAAACCACTCACATGTACGCACGTGCCATCTGTCATCACAACAGAAAGTTGATGAAGATCTAGAACCAGAAGCAACAAAGAGTCGTGCCATGTCCAGACCCTAAATAATCTTGAAATGTTGTTTTAGTTTGGGATTCTGTTGCTGTGAAGAGACACCATGACCATGGCAACTCTTATAAAGAAAACATTTAATCAATCGGGGGCTGGGGAGTAGCTTACAGTTTAAGAGGTTCACTCAATTATTATCATGGCAGGGAGCATGGTGGCATGTGAGCAGAGGAGCTGAGAGTGCTACATCTTGCAGGCAACAGGAAATCAACTGACTGTCACACTGAATGAAGCTAGAGAAAAAAACATGAAAGCCCACCCCCACAGTGACACACTTCCAACAGAAGGTGTGACCCAGATTAAAAGTGTACCTTCCAGCCTCAAGGTCTGGATTAAAGGTGTATGTCATCCAGCCTCCTCCAACAAGACCACACTTCCTCCAACAAGGCCACACCTCCTAATAGTGCCACTCCCTGTGATCTTATAGGGGCCAAATACATTCAAACTGCCACAAATATTTATTCAACTTGGCTTAGACTTCCATCAAGCAGCTTCTCAGGTTTTCCCTTTGCCCTGTCTCTGAGCAGGAACATTTCAACAGAGAGCCTGCATCTGCCCAACCCTTGTACTTTGGATGAGGAAAGAGGGGGCTGGTACTTGTCTCTTTGAAGGAGTATGTATGTATTTCAGGAGGGACCCTGATGATGCTGTCCCCAGCTGTTCTGACAGAATAAAATATTGGCATGTGAACTGAACCTAGAAAGAGAGAACCTCAGGGATGGCAGGCAGGCAGAGGTACTCATGTGTGGGATAGGCATGAAGTCTCAGGACCTGGGGATAAACTACAGAGTAAGCTTCTACTAAGATTCCTAGGAAACCCTGCCTTCTGATACCAAGATGTGGGCTGGACTTACTGACTCTGAGAGAACATGGCAGATACGATGGGTTTGAAACTAACTGGGTATGAGGCTCCAAATCCCATGCTCTTTCTCGTATTCCTTCCTCAGGAGCTTTCAAATGTCATCACAGCCTCAGAGAACAGCTTGCCTGCTATTTCAGGGGGACCTGGCACTAGACATCCCCAGGTAAGCATATCATTCCTGACCCAGATGAAACCAGGAGGGAATTGTCAAATCAAGCCTTTAAAAGTTAAAGGACATTGCTACACAGGAAGAGATAAGTCAAGAGCAGCCCATAAAAATTGGTTAGTCTGTTGCAGTCCATACTGGAAATAATCAGGAAATGGCACCAGCCCTTCTTATTTGGAAAGACTCAGATAAAGTAGTTGCTGACGCCAGTCCTGCATCTCAAGACTGAAGAATAGACAGGACAGGACAAGGATTGCTGCCTTTTATAAAACTGGCTTTCACACATCTCGTCTCACACTTCTACAAGCCTTTGCCCCAATCCCCGTCTCCTGGGCTTCTTCGTTTTAAGATCTCAAAATTGCATAGCATTACATAGTATTAGCAGCAGCTCTAAGTGCATTACCTCTGAAAGTCGCTCGGTTCGTTCAGTCCAAGGGAGCAGCACCTATTTTTATGCTGTCCCAAAGGAAAAAAGAAAAAGAGCTCACCAAGAAAAAGATTCTTTTTGGTGAGAAGTCAATTTGAAGGAAGTGAAATTAAAATTATTTGAGGGGTCTGACACTTAATGAATTTGTAGAGAGGAAAAATGTGAAACGTGTGTAAAAACTCAAGAAAGTGGTATTTAGAAACCAAAACTGAGAAAAAAAATAAATCAATGTAATCTAAGTCTGAGCTGATGGGGTCTTGCTTGATTTAAGTTCTCTCATTAAAAAGTCATATAGATTTCTTTGCTCTTTCATTTCGAACAATAGCTTACATCTATAACCTTGTCAAAAACACTGAAATCAGAGGAAACAGCAAGGCCCCGAGGACCAGGTAAAACTTTAGGACTTGAAGGAATTTAATTTAAGTACCACCACTAACCTTCTGGAGGTTACAGGAACTCTTTTAAGCTAATTAAAAACTATCTATGGAGTAAAAATAAATGTAATCATCCACCTCATAGGGCTGTGTTGGGACTAACAAATAAAATGGACTGCAAAGCACTTAACCAAATAGAACCAGCCAGCCTGGAACTATATGCTATGCTAACAACATTTTAGTGTCCTCATTTAACCCCTAGAAATTGAAAAACACTGACTACAGACCTCTGAACACAGAGACAGAAAACAGTGGTTGACTGTTTGCAAAGCAAAGCTCTCACTTGAAGAAGGTGTCAAAGGCTTGCCATTCCAATATAATTAAAATGAAAAATAGTTTCCCTGACGGAAAGACAGCAAGAAATGAAAATAAAAACTACGATAACCGAGCACCTCTGTGACTCGTTGGGGGCTAGCTAGATGCTAGACATCACATAATTCCGTTATTGATTCACTTATCACAACACTCCCACTGGCTGGGGACATTTAAACATGTTGCATAAAGGGCATTTAGTAATAAATAGGTCACTCAGTGAAGAGCTGAGCTGATATCCAAATAAGAACTTTTTAGTCCAAAAAAAAAAAAAATCTGTAGCACTATGCTGGGAACATAAATGTCCTGCATTGGGAAATGTTTGGGTTGGTTTGTTTATTGTTTGTTTGTTTTTTACTGAAGAGAAAGATTCCAAGATCATTTGGAGAACCACTCTAATGCTCTTCCCATTCCTGGCTCTTTGGAGGGCTCTCCACCCTATCATATGACAGGACCAAGGACACCATGTGTCCTGAACATGGCAGTCCACAGGCTGGCATTGTTCAAGTAGAAAACATGGAAAGTTCCATCTAAACAGAAAGGAGGGGTGTTGGCCACACCAATCAGATCATCTCTATACCCCATTTGATCATATAATAAATTGGCAAGTGGAGACAAGAGGCCAGAAGCAAATACTCAAACTGCCCTGCTAATTCATATTAATGCCAAATAGCTGAGACAAAAATCAATCCCTCTGCTCCCAGGAGCCAGATGTGCACATGGGCAGCTTGTCTATGATTGTCTGTCTTCCTGGCTCTATAGCATTCAGTCTTCATGGTTGAACTGTGTGCAGTCTTGAAATCATGCTAGGCCAGGGTCAGTATCCTGCGGAAGCATGCATTCTGGCAGAGATTCAGGGGGAAGATCCTTATTGAAGAGTATGATAGAAACTAGTACCGCTGAAGAAGTGGGAGAAGCAGGAAATGGAGAGAGTCAGAGGCCCAGAACATCCTGGCAGGAACTCTCACGGGGATGGCCATTCTGAAATGGTCTGAAGCCACACAAAACAACCTTAGCCCTTATATGCCTACACAGACTAGTCACTGGGCAGGGATTTCACAGCGAGGGGGAGATGTTGGGTAAAAGAGCCCCCTACTTGCTCAGAGACGAGCTGAGCTGTGAACAAACAGGAGGAGCGATGCTTCCTAGCAGCCAGACAACGCCTGTGCTACTCCTTAAAATAAAAGCTGGGAAGCTCACAGCAGCACCCACCAAATCCAGCCTTTGCACCTGCCTTTGCTCTGCTTGCATCGTGCATCAGGCACATTTTTGCGCCCCCCACCCCACCCCCGGGGAAAAATGCTTCAGATTTTGAATTTCCTGGGGAACATTACCAAAAGAACCAAGTTGGTGTTGGGGAGCACCGGAGGACAACACGATAGCTAAGAATTCATCTCACTGGGCAATCTAAAAAGCTTATTCCTCAAAGCAAACTAGACCTTCATCCTCCAGGGACCTGAACACCTGCACAAGCCCCTTTCCAGTCAGGGTCACTGGGTTGGTGTAACTGTCACCGCACAATTAACACTGAGCAGTGGAGTGTCGAACGATGCCCTGGGCATGCTCTGCATAAGTATGTTGTTCCTTGGGTTGCTGCCACGAAGCAGTCAGTCAGCCACACCTTACTGACTGATGATCCCTGTCAGTACATTGACTCTCTTCTTCTTAAAGTC
Source organism: Peromyscus attwateri (assembly GCA_902168425.1). NCBI lineage: Eukaryota > Metazoa > Chordata > Mammalia > Rodentia > Cricetidae > Peromyscus > Peromyscus attwateri. The sequence continues at coordinate 55,870 of CABHPP010000511.1, read as the reverse complement.
CACAGTGACCAGGTGGTAGCTAGAGCAGAAAATGTGCAGGAGCTTTTCTGTGTCGTCTAATGGAAATGGTCAGTATGGAAATTCACAGAAGCTGGAAGAGCAAATGATCTTCTGTTGCAGCTGGGGGGCATGGTACATGCCTATAATTCAAGCACTTGGGGGTAGAGGCAGGAGGACAGGGGGTTCAAAGTCAGCCTAGGCTATGTAGTTAGACCCTGTGGTTCAAAAGACCAGAGAGAGGCCTACATAATGAAACGCCATCGCAAACAAACCACAACCTGATTTAAGACCTGGGTATAAAAGGATGGGCTTGGAGAGGAATTTAGGGGAGAGTTCTTGAGGACGACTTATTCTCAGCATAGGAGAGAAGGATCTGGCCTCAGAGTCTGCTGAAGAGGGAAGGGTGAAGCAAAGAGATGAGAAGGGAGTAAGAGGGGGCAGCTAGATGGGTAATGGGTTAAAGAACTTTGATAAGCCGGGCGGTGGTGGCGCACGCCTTTAATCCCAGCACTCGGGAGGCAGAGGCAGGTGGATCTCTGTGAGTTCAAGGCCAGCCTGGTCTCCAAAGCGAGTTCCAGGGAAAGCACAAAGCTACACAGAGAAACCCTGTCTTGAAAAAAAAAAAAAAAAGAAAGAAAGAAAGAACTTTGTCAAATGTTATGGCCATTGAGAAATGCCAAGGTGGTAAGACAGTCCAAATAACTCTGTAGAACAATTCAGAAATGTGATTTAAGATTGTTTGCTGTGTGATGTAATCTCTCCCCTCTGACCAACTTTCAATAAATATTCTATTAAAAAAGAGAGTAGGGGAAAGATGAGAGAGCTATAATTTAATAGAATCAGGAGGAGTTGTTGTAAGCAGGGGTATTTCTGTTTCCAAGATCAGTCATTAACATATGGTATGTGCCACAACCCAACACAATGGGTTCACATCTTGCTAAGAACAAAGTCAAAATCAGCACAATGAGATATTAAAAAGTGGGAAATATTGATGACCCACAGCAGGAGAGAAAAGCACAGGCGTCCCTTCTGAAGCAACACAGCTCTAACCAGGAGCCCAGATGCAAATGGGGGTCAGCCATTTCTAAGTGTGTTTCCTTGAGTCATAGAGCCCATGTTTGAAAGATTAAACTAATAAACAGGAATGCCTCTGGGCACACTCAGTTTGCAACCTGAAATCTGAGCTGAAACTAAAGGAAAAGACACTCTGAAGATGTGTTAAGGAGTCTTCCTCTGAAGGTATCCGCCTGCTTAGTGGCTAACAATGACACAACAGGACGCTTATGCTGTGAGGGCTTCATCTTCAAGCTAGTACCTGAGCTAAACGTTCACAGTTCCACTCCATCACCATCTTGGACAGGGACCTTCTATGTGGTGTGGCACGTTAAAGGACAATTCAGTCCCATGGTCATGACCCTGCTATTTGTCTCGTTCACCATAAAAGGGATCCTTTGGTCTGAGGTGATATGATACAAGCTATCTGTTGGCAGATCACTGTCTAAGTTCTGAGACAGGGAGGTCTTGCAAACAGGAAATCAAACCCACATTACGAAACTTTCACAGCACCAGCACCACCTTGGCACTGCAATGGTTTAGTTTCAACATAAAACCTTTCAATGATCAGCTAAACCTTCCTCCACATTTATATTTTTCAAGAACCTAATGGTTCTTAAAGGAACTTTTATTCGAGGCTGGTAGGGGTATAAACTAGTTCAGCCACTATGGTAATCAGTATGATGAGTCCTCAAAAAAACTAAAAATAGAACTACCGTGTGATCCAGCTATATCACACGTGTACTACAAAGTCAGCATATAATAGAAACACTTGTGAATTCCTGCTTATTGTGGCTCAATTCACAGCAGCCAAGTTATGGAAAGCCTAGATGTCCATCAAAGGATAAAGAAAAGGTGAGATATATATTAGAATGTTGTTCAGTCATAAAGAAAAATGACATTGTGCTATTTACAGAAATTGAAACTCATAATGCTAAGTGAAATAAACCAGATTTACGCAAATAATCACGTTTTCTTTCATACGTGGAATTGGAGGGTTGGGGGTAGAGGGATATAAAAGCATAATAGGGGGTAATTAGAGGTATGGAAAGAGGGGAGAAGGGATAAGAAAGGATGAGAGAGGAGGTGAATATGACCAAAGATGTTATGAGCATGGATGAAAATGACATGATACTCATTACTCTGTACAATTAATCTGTACAAGAAAGAAAAAAAGAAATACATAGTTCTTTGATCTTCTCTTCCAAAATTAATCTAGACTTTGCCTCTTTGGGGGGATTCAAATGTTTTAGCCTAACTACCTCATTCGCCCATCCCAGAAGAAAACAGGCTACCCTCCGCCAACCTGTCTTGGGACTCCTCAGAGTGGTAGTTATTTTTATTAATTGTCCCTGGCACCAGGTCCCTTGTGAGCTCCATCAGTTGGACTGAAGGATCCCTTCACTTATATCTTTTATTACTGTATTTATGGTTACAGTTGGGATATGGAATGTCCCCATTACCACCATGGTGACTCATTGATGCTACTGGGAAGTGGTAGATCTTAAGAAGTAAAGCCTAGTGGGAAGTTTTAAGTAATCTGGGACATGTTATCAAAGGGGCTAACTGGGTCCTGATTCCCTCTGTTTTTATGCCTCAGCCTTTAGATGAGCAGTTTTGTCCTGTGTTTCCTGCTGTGCCAGCCCAAAGCAATATGGGCCAGTTGTGCCTGGGCTGAAACCTGTGAGCCTAAGGAATGTGTCTTCTTTATAAGTTGATTGTCTCAGGTATTTGCTACAAAGAGCTGACTAACATAACCATCAAGTCCTCCTCTGCCTGAGAAAGTGACAAGCTGAAAGGCGGCATCTGTCAGATCTCCGCTAAGCTTTGGGGAGGAATGGAGGGGTTATGCTCAGCACCATACCATCCAGCAAAATAAAATAAAAACTCACTGTACTAACACTCTCATGGATTCTTGGCTTCCTCATTAGAGCTGGAATTTTCCCCAGCCCAGTCCTCAGCTACCTCCTAATTTATGTTGTAGTCACAAAGGCAGTTTGGTTCTTTTTCTCATTCTTAGGCTTCCTAAGCCTCCTTCTAAAACCTGTTTCTTCTAGCCAAATGTCTCATCTATTCCAAAGGAAAAAAATCTGCCACTTTCTCAGGACTTAGCAGCACCTAGTGTCTGCTGGGATTTAAAATAACAAATTGCTTCCCTTATACATAAAGACCAGTCAGGTACAATAGACTCTTAAGGGGCTTTCTGTCTCAAAAGGTTTCTACTCTCTGTAAGACTTTCCACACTCATGGGAAGGTTGAACAATGGCCATAACTAAACCGTGTGACTCCCTCACAGTTGACAGATCCTCAAGGGACTCCCTGATCCAAGTTGGAACACTCCAATTCTCTGTCCCAGGAATGTGGGTCAGGAGCTAGACACTAGCACCTAAAATTAGAATCATGTTACGGTTCTCACACAAACTCCTGCCATATGGGTCCCTGGTGGTGTGGCTCCATCCTCCCCTGCACTAGATGGTCAGCCCTTTCCCATGCTTAGACAATACCAAAATCCCTTCACTACCTAAACTAAGAGGGGTTCATTTTTAGTGCTTTTTACTTAAAATTCCCATAGTGAAGAGAGACTTTGGAAAACCCCATAAAGAAAGCCATGCAGATTCTCAGAACACTTAACAAATGTTTTCAGAAAGCCCAGGTTAGTGTGTGTCCTCTGACCAAAGAGCTGGTCAGGCATCGCTGCCAGAAAATGAAATGACTGTGAATTCTCTTATGTCCAGATGAATTCATTTTATAGGGCAATCCAGGGGACTGTGCAACACAGAACAGGGAAATCACGGACACAGGATTTCAGAGACTTTGGGGGCACCGGCAACTCATTCCAGGACTTAGTCATCATTGCAGAACAGCAACTGACGGATCCTAGGAGATCTAGGAACTCCTGCGCAGCCGCAATGTGTGTTAAGAAGTCGGGGGCCGAAAGGTACCCATTCCCCAGATGCTGCCATTTCCAGGAATGACAATGCCATGCTGGTGCTCAGCAGAGTGTGACCAGCTGGGTGGATGGGCTGCTTCCTCCCTCAACAGTGCTATCCCTCCTTCCTTGGATTCCAAAGCAAAACCTAGAATTAATCTGATCCTAGCATGTAAAGACACACTCTTCTTCTGCCGCCAGAAGCTAATGAGCAGTCTACCCCGCTTGGATTTCCTTTTCCTAATTACTCTAAAAATTAAATCGAAGGCTTCCTGCCTCCCTCCATTCTGCTCCTCGGTGACAACCGGGATAAAATACAGCCGCTGCTATGAGGCAGCCATGGTGTCTTCCTCCCTCCTTGTGAGCACCCCTCTTTCCCCTCCAAGCAGCCCAACTTCTCTTCTTTATCTCTATAGGAATCAGAAGGCAATAGTTCACATTGCAGAGAGCATCTTCTTGGGTTAGGAAAAGATCGTCTTCCATTTTGTAGTCAGGAAGCCTTTGTTTTGCTTTATTTCTTTAATGCAAGACTGGAGAAGTCGGGGGACGGTACTGGAATCCCAGCACTACTTAAGCCATGATATCTAATTTCCAACTTTGCCCTTAACAGCTCATTACGTCAGCTGCCATCTCTTTCCCCTCTCCCTCGTTTTCTGCTGAAAATTGATCTCATTGTTCTTGTCCACATGAAAAGGCCCAGGCTCAGGCATTTCAATTGGCTTCGGCTCAAGAATAAAAGATCCCCTTTTAAAGTGAAAATCATGACTTTTTGCCAATTCAAATCACACTACTCATTTTCCCTCCCAGGCCAGGCAAGAATGCCAAGCGCTGCCCTCTTCAGGGCCCATGCACACTGCTGAGAGGTCTGGCAGCCTGCCATTTCACTGACACTGTGCCGGCTAGTGTGACCTGCGGGTTGATGGGGAGACCTCAGAAATGTACTCAGACAGGTCTGCCGTCATTCACAGCATTCAGAATCCTGCTACACGGTTCCACATGGTGTCCCAAAGGGGCGTGTTGCCAATTGACTGGATTTTTGGCATCGCTTAAGAGCCATTAAAGAGAAACTCTGCTGTTTATCGGCAGCCTGCAAGCAGAAGCGGATGAGATCTTATTTGTAGAGTGAGGCATTCTGAAGGGTTCAGAGGTGACCAGTGTAGCTGGAGCACTGTTTCTAGAGCTCTGTGGAAGTAAAGCTGCACAGTTGAGACACCAGAGCTGTAGAGACCCCTTCCTTTCTTCCAATAATGACCCCTGCTTCTAGCCGGGTCCCATGACTCATCAGTCTCCAGGCAGACAGACCCGTGGGTTCCAGCTCTGATCTCCATGTTCTTAGCAGGTACAGAAGGAGCAACGATTCAGAAAAAGGGCAATGTCATTTCAGTTAGCATCGGATGCAGAAATGCAATAGGAAGGTAAATGATGGAAAAAGTATATAGGAGTTTGCTGTTTTGTTCTTACATGTTTCTGTAACTGTGAAAGTCATTTTTAAATAAAATAGTACCAAAAACAGCATCCTACTCAATGCATATGATAAACTGGGCTTGGGTGTGCATGCCTGTAATCTCAGCATTCAGAAGCCTGAGGCAGGAAGACTAGTCTTGAATTTGAGGTCAGTCTGAATTACACAGGAAGACCCCATCAGAAAGAGACGGGGGAGCACGGTAATGAAACTTTGAACTCACCAAAATCTAACAGAGTCGGTATTTGTAGAGGTCAGGAGAGCACCACAGGAAGAATAGAACATGAAATATTCAGGACTGGAGTAATGGGGGAAAAGAATCTCCCTGGCTTATAAGTAGATGAAAGGTTTTACTATACAAATGTATTCCCTGCCTTAGTTTATGAGTCTAGTTTGAGCACAACAGCCACAGAGAAACTGTCACTGTGTTCTGTTTGCAGGTCTTGAGGCTTATCCATATATTTCCAGACACTTTTTCTGTCAGTCACAAAGAGCCCCCAGAGAGTCCTCAATCTTTGCATTAGCATCAGGCAAACACAACCTAGGGATGAGTTGAAACATGGTAAAACATGGCCACGAGACAGATTTAAATGAGCCAAGTTTTTGCAGCAGCAAACTGAGGTGGCCAAGTTTAATCAATAATGATAATGAGTTCCTTATCAAGAAAATTATTCTCAACGATGAAGGAGGTAGGGAGGCTGTCAGTGAATGAAAGGAAGCAGAGCTCTGTGTCTAGGTGAGGGTACGTAACAGATAGCCCAGGTGGAATATATAGTGCTTTGTTTGGAGACACAAAGGGACCAAGATTAGAATCACAACTGTTAAATTAAATGGCAAAGCCCTTGCTTTTCTTTTCCTCTATACAGTGTGGAGCTGGCATGGGTGAAATATCTTTTCAATATTCCGAATTCTTTCAGTTCGTCAAAACTCACTTTTATAACACTAATCCTTTTTGAAGATTTTTGCCAACTAAAGAAATCTGTGCAACACAGCACAGGTGCACAAGAGAGAGCCTGGCCATTTTTCAAACTGCAAACGACCCCTTTGGGACCTGGTAGGATTTGTTGCTTCCCATAGAAGAACTCAGGGTAGAGTCTTTGGGGAAAATGTTTCCAAATAGGAAATATTTGAGACAATTTGGGAGTTCATTTTTAGGCTGCCCCTGGGATAAATATGTCCAAAAATTCAAAACCTCTGGGCCCCAAATAGAGTGCATGTAGGAAAAAAAAATCTGAAAGCCTTTGTAATTCTTCTCTTAGCTGTACCTGAGATACAACGGGTGAGATAATAGATAATTTTATTGTCACAATAAATTCATTAAGTAGATAAAATAACTATCATCCTAAAAGAAAAATAAACACCCGGGATAGACTGAATGGGTCATACAGAAACACCCTTCTGCAGGAGCTCAGTATAACACAGCAGTTTCAGAGGCTGGGTTGAGTCTGTCTCTGTTGCCTAAGGGCTGTGTGACCTCGGTTGAGCTACTAAACAACTCTCCCTCAGCTTCCTCAAATTTAAAAAGCAGCAGTAAATGCCTAGCTTGGATCCTGAATGACCCAATGCCAATGTCTTGAGGGCTCAGTCCATCAAATGAACCAAAAGCAAATTTAGGAAAGAAAGGGGTTATTCTGGCTCACAGTCCAAGGGTCCAGCCCACCGTGGTAGGGAAATGGTAGCCAAGGACCTTAGGCGGTTGGCCACATTACACCCACAATCAGGAAGCTGAGTGTTACGAATACTGTGCTCAGCTCCCATTCTCCTTTCTAAAGTCAGTTCAGAACAGTAGCCCATGGAATGGTGCCACCCACATTAAGATGGGTCTTCCCACATGAGTTAACCTAATCCTCACGATCCCTCACAGGCTTGCCCAGAGGCTTGTCTGCTGTATGATTTTCGATCCCATTGATCAACAATATTACTCACTATAAACCTCAGCCCCCTTCTCTCTCTCTCTCTCTCTCTCTCTCTCTCTCTCTCTCTCTCTCTCTCACACACACACACACACACACACACACACACACACACACACACATACACACACACACACACACACACACACCTTGACCGTGAAGTAAACAATTTTGCTACTTTCCACATTCCCAAAATGATGTACTGCCTCCCCACAGGCCAAACAACAGAGCTATCTGATGGTGACCTGAACCTCCAAAACCATGGACCAGAACAAAACTCTTCTCTTTATATGTTGATTATCTCAGATATTTGTTTATGGTGATGGAAAACTAACGGAAGTATGTAGCTCAATGAGTTATAAGATTCATTAATCTAAATTATGTAAGGCTGGTGGAATCAAGTCCAGCATATGGCATTACTAGCATTATTAGCCATGATTAGAGGAGTCTTAAATTAAAGCCTTTCTAATTTGAATAATTAGATGAGGTAATTAAAAACGCTTGTGATTTAACTGTTTTTTAGCACCGTGGAGAACTGGATTCAAGTCCTTCTTCCATCATTAATCCTGTATGATCTGAAATAACCCAAGTCGATAATAAGCATCTTCTCAGAGGCCAGACTGGGGCAGGGATGCCATACATGAAGTGACTGTCACACAGTACAAATGAGAGATGAGCCTGATTTGGATCACTATGGTAGCAGTTTAAATGAAGTGAAACACTGAGACTTGTCTGTGGTTTGGGCAAAGAACATGAAGGAAAAAGAGAAGTTGGAATAACCCTAAGTATTTGTCAAGAACAACCAGTTGAGAGGCATTGTCATAAAGGATGGCAGATGAGCCTGGAAAGAAGCAAGGTTGAGCAGAGAATTCAGAAGTGCAGTCTGGGATGTGCTTGTTTGAAAACTCTGATTCACTATGGGTCTACAGTTGGATACATCAGTCCAAAAGATCAAGGCAGTGTCAGGGGTCAACATATAAATTGAAGAGATCAATATTTAATGATCTTCCAATATTTAATGAGAGACAGCTCAAAAAGAAAAAAGAGTAAGGGATGAGGCACTGATACAACCCATCCAAAATTTAGAGATCCAGCAGAAACCTGCACAAAGAAACTGAAAGAAACAGGCAAGGAAAGAGACAAAAGACCAAGAGTGCGGTGTCATGGAAACCAGACCAAGACGGCTTCCAGAAGCAGCTATGTTCTGGCTTTGGGCATCAGGCCAGCAGTCCATCTTCAATACAAAAATAACATTGTTCTTCATCCTAATTTTAAATCAGTTAACTTCATATCTTATAGGTAATTCAAACTCTATTTTAAAAGTGAATGAGACCTGTTGTCAAAGGGAGAGAAGGAGGAGAAGGAGGAAGGCAGAGAAGAAAGAAAGACCATTTTGGCTGTAACCAGTGTCCCTTTTGTATGCCAAGGACTGACAGACTAGCATCCCACTAAAGAAGGCTTTGTTTTCAGTCAGTATACATATTAAATCTAAAACTTCACACGAGTCAGCGTAACTGCCCAAAGTCACTATGGGATAGGACTGATGTAAGGAAGAGGTCATAACATGAACCCCAAATCCCTCTGCAGCAAACAGGGCTGTCTGGCTTCTGCTGTGTATTCCATCCTTTCCAGCAGCTTGCAGACCTATTTTGGAGCTGAGGGCAGCCAGCAGCTTCACAGATCTGTTTGAATTCGGCTGAGCTAAAACAACCACTCTAATTTGCATTTCCAGTGCAATAGTTCTTGTGGAATCAAATTTACTTAAAAATATAAAGGCTGGGTCGGATTTGCCATCTGAGGAAGTGGCTTGCAAGAACGGGGCCCTGAAGCACACATAACCTGCTGCAGATGCCAGAGCCTGGAAGACTGGGTTAGTGACGGTTGTTCATTCCTGGCTCTCTTCACTTGTCTACCCTTCTTGAAGTGAGACCCCCCCTGACACAATCACTTGGCTGTTTACCTGTGTTTCCACCTGAACACCTATCCTGAGGCCCTGGTCTGCCGAACTAAAAAGAGATTTAGCAGACTGGATAGGCATGCCACTGTCCACCAGGGGATTAATGGCATTTACTCAGAGTTTGTGTTGCACTTACATTCATGTTTATTGGCCATTCCTCCCAAGATCCCTGGGAGTAGGGGCTCCCTGCTGTCTGCGGGGTTCAGTAAGGTGGAACAACTTGCTTGGAGTTTCACAATGTGAACAGAGGCTGTGCCAAAGCTCCTGTGTGCTGCCTAGCCCGCAAGACAGATAGTTCCGTTATGAGCAATTCATCAACAGAAGGCCATGGAGCTGACCATGAGCCAGGAAGTTCATACTGTAACTAAAGGGCCAAATCCAGCCACCACCACCCCCACCACCGCCGCCGCCGCCGCCGCCACCACCACCCTCATTCCTGATATTTTCCCCACACTGATCTCTCCCCAAACATAAGGCTAAGGAGCAAGTGCACAGGCAGTACCCAGTTACAGAGGGAGAATAGTCATTATCCCCACCTCACCTTGCCACTTTCAACACCGTGCCCGGGCCTCAGACAGCAAAGTTAAGGGAGCTTCTAGTTGTTTCTTCCTCTTATCAGACAAGAGCTCAGTCTACTTAAATCTCCCTCATTCCCCCAACACACAAACACACACTCTGTAGCCAATACCACATCATGTCTTTAATTTAGATTGTTTATATCCCTGTATCTTTGAAAGCCCTGATCAATTTGGTGTCTTCTCACTTAATTTCTCCTGCTTTGCACATATGGCAAGCTGGGCTTCTGAAGTGTTGTTTTCCCCAGGACACGTTCTTCTCCCTTAGCTCTTGAGTAGTACCAATAGGATTTATTATCAAGCAAGTGCATCTTTGGACTCATTCAAGGAGGATTAGAACCAATACAGCTGAACAGCAAGTCTGTCTCACGAGGCAGCCCTAGTTTAATAGCGAGAGCTTGAAGACAAAGAGTTCGTCTTCATTTCTGTGCTCCCTGGCTTACGTGATCCTGACAATCAATGAACATCTCCACACAACAGCCGACTCAGCAACAGATCAGGGTAATGGTAATATATCTCATGGTATAGCCATGGTGTATAGACAACATGTCACGGACGAGACACTCAATAAGGGAAAGCAAATGCTGTTTTTAACAAATGTCTTAGGTATTATGAATTTCAGTTTCTTGTAAAAGCCCAATTTAAATGTCACCTGTGAGGATCAGCCAGGGTGATGAATGTAAAACGCCTCTTATGTTGGTGACCACACTCCAATGGTGGTGACTGTAACGGATGCTGATAAACATTTTTCTCCACTGACAGGAGGATTCCAGGGACCCTCCACAGCATCACATGAGAAAACTAAGGAGGCCCCTTCTCAATTATCTAAGATGACACATTGTCAGAATCTATTTTCAAGACTGTCTCCTTTCCCACCCCACTAAAACTCCGTGGCTCTTGGAGTTGGTTAAAGAAATGCCTTTGAAGTGGAAACTCAGTAAAATGAGCAGGAAACGCACTGAATGAGTAATAGAGTAACAATGGACAGCTGATTGGTATGTACTACACACCAAGCACTGTCCTCTAGATTTACATACATTAAGTTCTTTAATTAAAAGATCATGCTGTTTTCAACCACAGCAGCTGTGGTGCTGGTCACAGCTCTGTGCCTGCTGGCAACCATGCTCCATGGACAGGTGACTGTGCAGTGTGCGACTTGTGGTCCTCATTCAAGATTAAGTTTTGGACCAGAGCCCTGCAACATCAGCAGCGATGTCCCCTGCTCTGCTTGATCTGCCTCCAGGGCCTTATCCTGAAGGAAGAGTTCTCTCCCAGGAGATGGGATCTGTTTGCAAAGCCACTGGGAAGGGGTATTCCATATCGGAGAAACTGAGAGGTGAAATTTCACGGGAGATGAAACCACAGAAGGAAATGGTTCAGGTTGGATGTGATTCCTTCCAGTGAACATCCCTCTTGGCCCTGCAGGCTCATCCCCATCCCTTCAAGACCTCCTCAGCCAAAAAAAAAAAAAATCAATCACGCACACTCTCACGTTCACACGGGGAGAGAAGTGTGGTTCTGACTCCTCGTGGCATAAATTTTGGATCAGCTTCATTAGGCTAACCATCTGGGTCATTTCAATTCTGTTTCTAGCCCTGACATAATTGAAGCATCCGAATCAGCCGTTTTCCACCTCTACGGCTTCCCACCCCCACCCCAGCTGCACCAGTGGGAAAGTCTGCAGAATTCAGTTCATGCTTGGGAAACACTGCATCCTATGGTCTCTGTTCCGGAGAGCAAAAGAAAGCCTGTCCTGCTGAGGACCAGGCATCCCTTCAAAGTATGCATCTTCCTCCTCCTTCTCTGCTGTCTCTGAACTCTCTGAGGTGTCTAGGCTCCTAATTGGGACAGCATCCAATGGATAAAACATGACTCTATAATTTCATCTGCATCCATCCAAATTGTACTGGAATGGCCGCTGGGCCTTTGGCCTCCTGCTAACGGCTTAATTTTATTTATGCTAAAGGAAATGATGATGGTTTGGGTTAATATAGTCAATTGCAGGCCCTAATAATTCCCAAGCTTACAAAGGGTAAGTGGCTAATGTATATAGAAATACAGTTATTGGAAGACACTGTCTGTTAAAGTCCTTGAGCTGCTGAGTTTTTAAAAGTGTGGGATCTAAATGGTTGCAGGAAGTGGAGGGAAATCATATGAATTTATCAGTGAAACCCCACCGCCCTGGAAAGGCTGTCTTTAAAAGATTTAAGCATGCCTGCTGCCGAGGGCCATGTCTGGGTCCGTGGTCCTGCTGCAGCTGGGGTCTGTGATGATGTTGTTCATGGCAGTGTTAGCATGGGGGGGGTCACTGGAACCATGCTCTGCTGGGCCAGCCCCGCACTTCACTGGCCATGGGATAGTTGACCCTGCACCTCACTGAATGCTGCGTAGGAGAGCTGGCCACGGCCCTCAGGGGATAACTAGCCTCGGCACTCAGGAGGGATAGCACCACCCCTCGCCATGGGCATGCATTTCACCTGGGCAGCACACTAAGAGCTGACCCTATGGTAGGGGACACAGGTGAGCCAACCCTGAGGGTGTGAGAGCAGAAGAGCTGACCCCACCCCCTTTGTCTGCCATGTGGTATCATGTGTGAGAGAAAGATGCCCTTCCCCACCCACCCACCCATACCACCTAAGGCAGGAGAGGGAGCTGGCCCAGGATCACAAGGGTGGTAAAAGCTAGCCTTGACCCTCACTGGCTGCAACACATGAGAGAGCAGGCTCTGCAACCCACCTTGGGAGCACACTAGAACTGACCCTGTTGTCAGGGCTCAGGTGAGCCAGCCCTAAGGCCATGAGAGCAGGAGAGCTGAGCCCACCCACCTCGAATCCCCCTGCAGCAATTGGGAGAGAGGGCCCTGCATCTTGCCTGGGTAAGACAATAGAGCTGGCCCTGGTGGTATGAATGTGGGGGACCCAGATCTGAGGACCTGAGAGCAGGAGAACTGGCTCACTCCTTGTTGCAAGCTGCACTGGGTGAGCTAGCTGAGGAGAGCTTGCCTGGGTAGTGATAATGAGGGAAAGCCAGCAAGCTGACGACCTCAGCTACCACTGAGGCCAAGAACCAGGGCTATGATTTGGCCCACCCCAACATCTACCCTATCTATGAACTGTGGCGATATTGTGTTCCCCAAAATATTGTGCACCCTAATAAACTTCTCTGGGGTCAGAGAACAGAACAGCCACTAGATACAGAGGCCAGAAAATGGTGGCACACACGCCTTTAATCCTAACATTCCAGAGGCAGAGATCTGTCTGGATCTCTGTGAGTTCAAAGCCACACTGGAAACAGCCAGGCATGGTAACAAGAGCCTTAGTCCCAGGAAGTGATGGCAGGAAGCAGAAATGTATTTAAGGCATGGGGACAAGGAACTAGAGCTGGTTAAGCTTTGAGGCTTTTGAGCAGCACAGTTCAGCTGAGAGGCATCCAATCTGAGGAAACAGGATCAGCTGAGGAACTGGCGAGGTGAGGTGGCTGTGGCTTGTTCTGCTTCTCTGGTCTTCCAGCATTCACCCCAATACCTTACTCCAGGTATGTTTTTATTAATAAGAACTTTTAAGATTTGTGCAACTGTTAGAGCACGTGAAGGGGACAAACCTACAGATCCAAAATTGCAGGATCTCCATGACACAGGACAACAGGATATCGAAGAGGAGCCCCAGTGAGAGCCCGTTATCAGTGGCATAGCAGAAGTCAGAGGCCCTGAGCCAGACCAATGACTTGTGGCAGTGAGCACTTACAAGTAAAGATGAATGGACTAAAGGGTAAACTGTGTGACTCAGCAGGCCACACTACAGCCTCCACGACAAGATTCTTCTCTTCTGTTGTTGTTGTTGTTTTGTTTTTGTTTTGTTTTGTTTCTTTGGTTTGGTTTTGGTTTTTCTTTTAAATTTGGTTTTGTTTGGAGGGAAAGGTTGGCAAGGGCAGAGGGTGTATTTGAGGGGACAGAGAGATAAGTGAGATTGGAATATATGATGTGAAATCCACAAAGAATCAATAAAAGTTAAAAAAAAAAGATTGAAGTATGCCAAACTAAAAAAGAAAAAGCACTAATATTATAAATAAAAAGTTTGTTTTGCTGATTTCACTGAACTGATTTCTTAAATATTTCTGCTTCCCCATTATGCCTACTTTATTCATTCATCAAGCAATATTTATTAATATTTACCACCACCTACTAAAATATAAGGCTGTCAGCACACTAACCACAGTTCCTGCCCTCATAGAACTTATGGCCGAGTAGAAGGCATCACATAGAAAATTACGAGTTGACAGTTCAGTGTAGCAACCATATAAAAAGTGAAGTACGAGATGTCAAGGAGATGCTCAGAGCAGTGGGCCGTCCCAGTGACTCCTAGGGAAGTTACTAGAAACCCATAAAGAAATCACTTACCAGGTAAAGAATCAGCCTGAGTCATGGGTAGGAAGTCTATATTCCAGGCAGGGGAAATACAGATCTGCAGTACCCACAAGGCTGCAACAGTCTAGTCTCCTTCTGGCCATTAGAAGCAATTTTGTGCAGCTGAGTTTTGCAGTATGAAGGACAAGAAAAAGTGGAGGAACAGTTGGATCAGTAAGGAGCCTTTACCCCAAAATTCAAGGCCACGGTCCTAACGCAGAGAAGAGCCATACTTAGGCTTTGGAGGTTGAAACGTTATTCTTTGAGTTATATGGAAAAAGAATCAGAGAGATACACATTAAAAACACCTAGTACAATCCAAGACCAAGTCTGAGAATTCTTGAAAATGAAGATAGGGTTACTTTTGCACTAATATGCTCAAACAACTCAGTTTCAACAAAAAGTACTGGGAATGCTGGACTGAGCATGTTCAGCGAGTGTCTCACTGGTTGGTGGCCATGGTGACCATCTATGTGTCTGCAAGAGGTTCTGCTATGCTTAGGACAAACTACTACCAAATTTCACTTTCCCCAGTCATCACAACCAGAAACCTGCACACAGTGACCTTTCATGCTTGCAGAAGCCACTGGCAGTCAACTCTGTTAACTGAACTGAGCATCTGGCTTCCAAGGAGCATTCCTAAAAAATCCTGACAGACTTCAGACAAATTACCTAACCTTCGGGCATCATCCCACAGGCAGAGTCTTGGTGCAGAATTTTTTTCTTTTTGCTTCCTTCTTTCCTTTCTTTCTTTTAAGTCTACTCAATCCAAAACAATTTCCTCCAACTTAACTGAGGCGGCTGACCATGCCCACCACCAAGGCCACCTCTGAACTGGAATTCAGTTGATGAGCCAGCCCCAGCCTGTGCTTTCCTGACAATACCAGAGCACACAGCACTTCTTCTGTGGCGGTCTCTGTCCACTTCCCCACTTCCTCTTGTGAATCTTGCAGGTTGCTCACCCACCCGACCTTTGCACAGAGGTCTGCCAGTCTCAGGACAGCTGTGGCGCAGAATGGCAGCCATGATCTCCCAAGGTAGGTGGCAGTAACCTCAGAGATGCTGAATACCCTTGTTAGTAAGGAACCAGTAGAAATGTCTCCAGGTAAACTGCTCCTTCACATAGTCGCAAGACTTGAGAGACTACATGGCCTTCTTTCCATGAAGGTTGAGTACATTCTTGTCGGCCAGCTCAGGGTGTTTGGGCATATGAGCATTTTTCTCAGCAACCATCACTTCCTTCTTAAATGGGAGCTCATAAATGGTAATCCGGTTCTTCTTAGACATCAACATTGGTGGCTGCAGGGGACGAGGTGGAGACTGAAAAGGAGGGGCCTTTGTGCAGGTTTTGAACCGTGACAAGCTTTTGTATGGTAATGACTCCTCTGCTTTACAAACTGTCCCCTTACACTGTAACAGAATACCACAGACTAGGTGATTTACAAAGAACTCTGCCGCTTATCACTCTTGAGTCTGGACTGTCCAGCATCGACGTCCTAGCATCTGTCTGGTCAGGGCCAAGTTGCTGAATCAAAGCATAGCAGGGGGGCATTATGTGGCAAAAGTGGTCACTTCTGTAATAAAGCCACTCCTGTGAGAGCCAATATCATCCCATAATAACAGCATTAAACCACTCCTGAGGGCAAATGCCCATGTCTCCAAAGTGTCACCGTGGCATTTAAATTTCAACATGAGCTTTGGAGGGGACATTCAAACCATAGCACAGAAAACAGAAACTATACAATACTAGCTCACCGATCGCCTACCACGCACATAAAGATCAGCTCAGAGGCTAACCAAATGAAGGCAATCTCAACGGCGGCAGTAATGGTGAGGATGCTGCCAATTCAGTAAACCATATAGGACTTGACTAATGACCAAGTCAAGAGGAAGACTCTAAGGAGGATATTTTAATGTGGTATATACACAAAGGACTATCACTTGTCCACAAAAAGAGGAATGAAAACTTTGTCATTTGCAGAAATATGAATAGAACTATAAGGACATCCAGTAGTGTAAGAAAGGGACAGAAAAACACGAGTACTATGTAGCACACCAATGATCTCAGCACTCAGGAGGCTGAGGCAGGAGGATTACAAGTCCAAGGCCAGCCTAAGGTATACAGATATATACATAGGCCTAGAGGCCAGTTGAGCAATAGATTGAGATCCTGTTTTGACAGAACAATGAAAATGAGAATATTGCATGTGAATTGCAAGTGAGTTGTTGCTCATTTGTGGAAACCAAAAAGTCCCTAAATAGAAAGTAGAGTAAACTTCACTAGAAACTAAAAGGCAAGAAAAAGATGAGGAGAGAAGGATAATGAACATGGATAATGTATAGTAAGTAGGGCAAGCAAAGTAGCCACAGCATACAACAACATACGTACTTCAAAGTAGCTAGAAAAGTTTGAAGTTTTCTGATACATAGAAATGATAACATTCAAAAGCAGGTGTGCTGGTTCACCTGTAATCTCAGCACTTAGGAAGCTGAGGCAGGAGAACTTCCTTGAGTTTAAGTCAGCATAGGCTGCAAAGTGAGCAGCAGGCCCACCTAGGCTACAGAGTGCAATTCCTGTCTCTAAAAACTGGGGGAGGAGGGTTAGAAAGACAGCTCAGTTGTTAAATCACACAGTGCTCCTGCAAGGAACCTAAGTTCAGTTTCCAGAAGCCAAGTTGGGCAGCTCACAATTGCCTGTAACTACAGCTCCAAGGGATCTGATGCCCTTTTCTAGAATCTATGCGCACCCACACTCACATGGGCAAACACCCGCATGCATATTCATGTGATTTAAAACAAAATAAGTCTTTTTAAAAGGATAATGCTTCAGGCTAGATCTGTAACCTGATAGTCAACTGGTTGCCTAGAATACAAAGGTTTTGAGTTTATTCTGGAGAGATGGTTCAGCCGTTAAAGGCTAGGCTCACAACCAAAACTATAAGAGTTTATTCAGTTCTCTGCACTAGTGGGGGCAGAATATAAATGAGAATACTTGAGGAGATTGAAATGATAATTCCTGTGATCTTTATTTGATCAATACACATTCTATACATAGATCACATTTTAATACCATATCTTTTTAATAAGGATAAATAATACATCAACTGAGATCTTTAAAGTTTATATTTTTAAATAAAGACTTGGCCATTGCGTCAGTCAGCTTTCTTTCATGGTGACAAATGCCTGACAGTCAACTTTTAAAGAAGTGCGGATGGAGCTGAGGAGATGGCTTCAGAAGAGTATTTGCAGCTCAAACATGAAGCCTTGAGTTCAGATCCCCAGTGCTCACATAAAAGCTGGGCGTGGTAGCATTCATCTCTAACCCCAGCACTGGGAAGGGCAGGAACAGACAGCTCCCAAGGTCTTGACCGTCAGCCAGTCTAGTCTCATCACGGAGCTTCAGAGTTCAGGAGAGAGCTCACAAAGCATAAGGTGGAAAGTAATAGGGGAAGATGTCCAAAGTCAGCCTCTGGCTTCCATACACACACACACACACACACACACACACACACACACACACACACAAATTTTAAAAATAAAATAAATAAAAATCAGTGAAAACAATCAGCCTGGCTTATTTTGGCTCACTCTTCTGGAGGTTATTATGATCACTTGGCCCATTATTTTGGGGTCTGCAATAAGGCAGCAAATCATTGTGGATGCACCAGACAAAAGATACCATCAATGTCCAGGGAACAAAGAGACAGACGAGCTGGGGTCCCACCCTTCCCTACAAAGGCGTAATCCCAGTGGCCCCAAACCTCCTACGAGGTGTCTGCCTTCTAAAGGACCTCTCACTTCCTGGAATGCCTCAGGCCAGGAAGCAAACCTTTAACTAATAGACCTAGGAGAGTATTCTACCTCCAAGCTTCAACAACCACCACTGTAGCTGCGACCTCAATCTTGTTGCTCTTGAGATATTTCAATGCATCTCAAAGTCAACCAAAATCATCAATAGAATAGCATTTTCCCAGCAAAGATTTCAAGCCCACTATGGAAGATTCCAGACAATGAAGTAAGGAATGTTTGTTCTGCCTAACATGAGAGCTTCCCCAACAATGACTTCTGACTTCCACAGAGGCTCTCCACCCTTCCTGGACTCTCCTATTCCACTCAAGCACCATCAAAGCTCCTCTTCCTTTGGCCTGGAAAAGAAAGGAGACTGACTGTGGTGGACACTGCTGTAGGGGTCACACCCTGCTTGATTCGTCTCTTTGATCTGAGCCTCTGTTTTTATGGCTGAATTGAGTAGGTTGGAGAGAATCAGAGCAACAGATTCAAATGCTTAGCAAAGGCTCCTTGAGTCACAGTGAAGAGGAGGGTCAAACTAACCAGACCTTGGGGAAAAGTGGCTTGGTGGATGTGGTGGTTTGAAAGAAATGGCCCCAGAGGGAGTGGCACTATTGGGAGGTGTGGCTTTGTTGGAGTACATGTGTCCTTGTTGGAGGAAGTGTGTCATTGTGTGTACACATATGCATGTCACAGTGGTGTGCAAGTGGAGCTCAGAAGACAGCTTTTGGAAGTTTTTTTTTCCTTCTACCATGTGGGGTCTGGATATATATATATATATATATATATATATATATATATATACACTCAAGTCACGCCCAGTATCTCAGACCACTTTCTGTTGCTTGCAAGCCAAGATGTAGGACACTCAGCTACTTCGCCAGCTCCTTGTCTGCCTGCACGCCACCATGTCACACCATGATGATAATGGACTAAACTTCTTAAAATGTAAGCCACCCCAATTAAATGTTGTCGTTTATAAGCACTGTTGTTGTCATGGTGTCTCTTCACAGCAATAGAAACCTTAACTAAGACAGTGGAATTTAGAGCACTGCTCCACCTCTTGGAGGGTGTTCAGGTTGAACATCAAAGCCTAGGCTGCACTTCAACAAACTGTTTGGCATGCAACCCAATAGTACCAGATCTTCAAATTTTCTCAAAAGATTTTAAAGTGTATATTTGTGTGTTTGTGCTTCTGCCTGTTTGTGGGGGATACACACCTATATGTTTGTGCCAGAAGTCAATCTTAGGCACCATTCCTCAGTCCACTGGTTTTGTTTAGGGATTATCATCACCATCATCATCATTAATATTGCCTGTGTATTCGAGTGAGTTGGGGCATATGCATGCCATAGCACACGTGTCAAAGTCAGAAGACAACTTTCAGGAGTCGGTCCCTCCTTCCACCATGGGATCAAACTCAGGTCACCAAGCTTGGTGACAAGCACCTTTATCCACTAAGCCATCTCTCTGATAAGACCTTTTTTTTTTGAAACAGGATCTCTAATTGGCCTGGAGCACAAGTAGGTTAGGGTGCAAGCCAGTGAGTCACAGGGACCTGCCTGTCTCCACCTTCCCAGTGTGGGGCTTTCAAATGCACCCCACTTGCGGTTTTAAAATGTATGTTTTAGAATGCAGTTATCCAATTTCAAATTTTAGCATCATAACTAGTTAAAATTTTAAGACAGAACTGTGAAGGCCAAAGAAAACATATCTGATGGCCCCAACTGGCCTTCAAGCTACCAGTTGATGTGCTGTGCGTTAGACAGCCCCTCGGAGTTCTCTGGTTCTTTGACAATGGAAAAAGAGAATGTGCCTTCATGTTTAGGAATTAATCTCTAAAATGTTAAGGGGTCGAGGCTGCAGCTCAGTGGTAGAGTACCTGCCCAGCACATAGGATCCTAGTAGAAAAAAACATAAAGGGTAGACAGTTGTTAAAAGTGCTTAATATCCAGAGCCTACACAGTAGGAGAAAAAAATTAATTTCCAAAAGCTGTCTTCTGAGCTCCACTTGCACACTACCATGACGTGCATATGTGCACACATGTGCACATGCATACACACACACACACACACACACACACACACACACACACCCCAAATAAGTAAATTTTTAAGATAAAAGAAGAAAATATAGTGTTCTAGGTTCTGGAGCAGAGAAGGGGTAAATGTAAGTTTAAAACAATGCATTGCTGAGTGGCTTTCAAATTTCATTACACAAATATTTGGGATGTACAGTACTGAATCTCACTCTTATTCACCTTATAACACAACAGCATTTGAAACTGCTTAATAATGCTACAAGACTAAAGTATCCTCAGAGTAAGTTAAATCATATTAAAGAGTGGTGGCATGTAAAAATTATATACAAATAGATTTTCCCAGTTATGAAATTTGGGAATAATGCAGTCTAATTTACTTTAAGTTCATGATCATTTATGATGTCTCATCAGCTTCTAGGTTAACTGGATAGTTCTAAACTCATCTGTTCTCTGAGGTCAGCTGGCACTTTGGGAAGTCAGGAGCCTCGCTCAGGACTTCTGTCTATGCAGACCACTGGGTCTGAGGAGTCTTAGCTGGAGACATTCTCCACTGTCTGTGGAGCAGGCTTGTCTAGACTTCACACAAGTCTCAGGTCCAAAGGAGAGAAAGAGAGGGCACACCAATGGGTTCATCTGGGTTACATGCTTAGCCCTTGTCTCTACTTGAGTTTGTGTCCTCTGATCTAAGTCAAGAACTTTGAGTACCTGTTTTTTTTTTTTAAGCTTAAAACAACACTAATCTATTATCTTATATTTGAAGAACAGAAATGTGAAAAAAATCTCATTGGGCTAAACTCACAGTGTTGACAGGGTTATATCTACTCTGGGGGTTCAAGGGGGTCATCCATGTCCTTGCTTTTTCTAGTATCCAGATGCTTGCTGGGTTTCCTTTCTTCTCCCCTTTTCTTTTCGTTTCTTTTTAATTTTAGGTCAGTATACGAAGCAATAGGTTTCACTTTGACTACATTCGCCCTTTTCCCTGTACATCTGCTCCACGGGTGCCGAAAGCAAGCCTTGCCTACCAGTATAATGTGAAGAAATATATGGCTTTGAAGGCCACAGTGCTTAAGAGTAGTCTATCTTCATTTTTTTTCTCAAATACCACAAAACTAGATGATTTATGATGAACAAAAAATTTATTGTCTTATAGTTCTAAAAGCTGAAAGTTCTAAAATCAAAAGATTGGAGTTGGCAAGGACCTTTTGCCCTTGTCAACTTGAGGCTAAAAGGCAAAGAGAGATAGCTGAGAACAAGAGATGCTCAGTCTCTGGTCCTTTATTGTCACCATCGTTGGCTCGTTTGGGAGGATTGAGCCTCCATGATCTAAACGTTTCCCCTTAGGCTCCTCATCCAAACACCATGGCATTGGGAGACACATTCTAATTGTAGCTGTAGGGGTCTCCTCTCTGGATTCCAAATGGGCCTGGGTCTCTATTTTGTTTGGATGCTTTCTCAATTTACCTCAAATGGAATTGTTTCTGCGCTGGTCTTAAGATATTGAGGTATCACCAAATGCCAACCTCCATCCCCTCCCCATCCTCCTCTTCCAACCCTCAAATGGCCCTCCTCCTTTATGAGCAGGAGCTGGTTCATAGATCAAGTCCTCTGTCTTCTGCTGTTCTGTGGCTTAGATGCCTTAATCATTCTTCTAAGCACTGGCTCCGTGGCTTTCAAGTGAAGCCCTCAAGAAGATCTCATTTACCTTGGATCAGAAGAAGGTCTAAGAGTCAAACTCAGATCTTGAATTCTATGATTCATCATGAAGCCAAGCAGGAAATATTCCTAGAGATTTTCTCTTCATCAGAAGCTGCTGGATAATGGGAGAGATTGAAGCAGAAATTTTCACAATAAGCTGATCACTCCTTCTTCCTTGGCATACATTCAGTTTAACCACATTAATATTTAATGTAATCTATATGCAACTATTTCACAAGTAGATTTTGTCCACTTGTGGAATGTGAGAAAAATATTGCAAATGATTTTTTTAAGCCTATAAAACAATCTGAGTGACTTTGAGTTGACATTGGATGCATCCTCAGCTTGAACTGCTTGCATATAATATTGTAAGAGTCCCTTGGAAAGAAAACAAAAATGTTAACTCAGTCACCACTTTGCACAACGTTTAATTCTGTTTTCCAGCTTGTTCAAAATACTCTCTTGGGATAGCTGAGTCATTTTAAAAGTTACACTTAACTGGTCATAAGAAGGCAGTGACTAGCATATTATGTTTATAGTATATATATGCATCTAAACTTGTTTAAATATGAGTATTCATAAAAATAGAGAATTAGCTGGGAATTTAATGGTAAGTTCTTAAGCTAGGGATGAACATAAAATAAGCTTATCATTTCAGCTCAGCATGATTCACATCATTCACAAAGCACTGGGGGCATTTGACATTTTGCAAGTCAACAGTTTTGTGAACTGGAGTCCTCTCTTTGTCTAACCACTACGTGAAATACTGCAGAAACATGTTGACCTTTTGACATACCTATCACTAAGATGTCCCCCCACCCCCCCCACCCCCTCCCCACCCCCGCCATACACTTGCATAGGTTTTGTCTGATTATAAAGACTCAATGGAGAATATCACTTCTTGGAAGTGAAGAAAAAAGTACCCATGAATTAAGTGTTTCTGAGAAGGATGTCAGAACAGAAACCTGGGAATTTGGGAATAAGGATGACAGAGCTCAAGCTAGCCACCACCCTCTGTCTGGGCACCACAGGCCAGAACATGGAGAAAAGATTGAAAATGATACCACATCATCATCATCATCATCATCATCATCATCATCACCTCAGAGATCTCTGAGTGTGTCAAACAGAGGACCTGAAGAATCTGGACAGAGTTGTTATAACTGCACATCAGATGCTTTCAAAGCAGCATTTGAAATCTGTCTCCTCCTTGACTGAGAAGCGCAGAGCATACTCACAAATGGAACAGACTGGTGGCCTTTTTTCTCAAGAAACCGTAAAGCAGAACTCTTACAGTGAGGACTGAGAAAGGCTGAATGAGGACTCAAGTCCCCATCACAGCAAAGTCTGGAGAGAGCACCAGGCCAGCTGTGGGAGAAGCCAGAAAAACATCTCCAGCATGACAGGACTTGAGAATGTTGGCTTTCGTGTTCTTTTGTTCTCTTCTGGCCTGAAAGTTAGCCAGACAGCAAGAGCTGACAAATTTGAATCCAGGACCCCAAGGCTCTTTTACTCTGTGTGACATTTCCTTTGACCATCCTTACAGTGATGTATATCTGCATGGTTGAGGCCTTTAGGGACATTGGATGTACATGTTTGATGGGCAGTTGGGGCAGTGCATGACAGTACCCTCCATCACGCTGGCTTCTAGCTTTAGCACCTGATACCTGCTCTCAGTGCCCTTTGACACACTGACTCAGGAACCCCAAGACAGTTGATGGAGGTGCCTGGCTTTTACTGCAGACATTGATAACTGTAAAAAGAATGAAAGAAATATAGTCGAAAAGCCACCTGGTGAAGTCGACTTTTCTGTGTGTGTTTTTAAAAGGTATTTTGCAACAGTCTCTGAAAGATAAGGGCTTAGAACCGTTTTAATCTTCTGTACTTGAAGGTGGGGGAAAAAGTCTGGAAGCTGGGCTCTGTGTTCTGAATCTCTGGATTTAGAGCAATAGTGCCCGAGCTCAAAACTGTGGCAGTCTCTCCCTCTCTATCATCTACTCCGCTGTGCAGCCTCTGTGACTCCCTTCTCACCCCCTAAAGGTGGCAGGGCCCTGCTGCTGGCGCTGAGGTTTTCTCCTTTCATCCAGCAGAGACCCACAGATCGCGGCAAGAGAAGCGCAATTTTCTGGGATCTGAGTTAGGCTGAGTTGTGTGCGTACTTCCGCTTTATTTCCTGGCTATGAAAATGTCCCGCCTCCTGTTTGTTTCCTGGTGGCTGGGTGACCCCTGCTGGTCACACGGGGACATTACTGTCCTTCTAATTCGGTGTTGGTCAGCGTTTAATTCCAGCCATCAAGCGATAACTGTTGCTTCCAGAAACACCTTTACTTCGTTGAGATGGCTCATATCAATACCCGTTTGCATTTGTGTTTTATTGCCTTTAAACCCGGAAGTTTTTTTTAATGCTCTCTGTGAAATAATTACACCCAGAGCCAAGGAAAACATCGTTTTGCTGGAGTCCGTGCTCACAAGTGTTGATTCAGTAGGCTCGTACTGACAGAGAGGATGACAATTTTATATTGTCTTGAAAGATACTAGTTGGCGATAAACATGGGGCTGCCACGTTCTGAAGGCCAGCTGGCAGCGCGAAACAACATTTGCTTAACTCCTCAGCCGAGTGCTCTCGTTGATGGAACATACACAGCTACCCAACCATGGCACCAAGCAATCGAGGGCTCACACAGCCAGAAAGCCTTTTAAATAAAGTTAGAAACATTTCACCATCTCAGGAATCCACAGCCTGTCTTTGCCCGGCTCCATCTGTAAAACAACTAGCATTTATCCACTGAATAGCCCTTTTTCTTCGAAAGACGTGCTATGCAAAAGGCTTGAAATTGTGTGGGGAAGATTGTGGTCAGGCAATAACTCAAAATGGGAGGAAACTGTCTCCTCTAGCCTGCAACAATATTAAATCTATATATTTTGAGCCTCTTACCTGCTCCTCTGTATTAAATAATTTATTTATTACAGTGGCTCTGTTTCCTTTGCTGAATCTCCTCTGTGCCACTGAAGTAATAGCACATCCATGATCCCCTAGAAAGGACAGACCAAACTACAGTCTCTCCTCCACCACTCCCCCTCTCAATAACTCACAGCAAGCAAAGGTGAGCCTTTGGGGTGACCGACCGTGTTAGGTGTCTCTGTGGATTTTACAGCAGCAGTTGGCTTTAGCAGAAGAGCGATTGGCAACCTTGGGTTCAGCCACGCAACGGAAGTCCATCAGAGACACGCCGAGGAAGCTACAGTTTCAAATGTCTGTGAAATGGGGACTTCACTGACAGTAAAGCCACATGGCATGTGCAAAGCCTCAGGTTCAATCGCCAGGAGAGAAAAACAAAACCCTAACAGTGACAATATAAAGAGAATACAGGGAAAGGAAAGGACTAGGCTGTGTGGATGTGTGTGCATATGGATAACTCTTCAAATGTTTCATATATACAGAGCACCAGTAAACAAATGTCCATACCATTATGTGGACTGAGGACCCACCCTGATTACTAAATAAGTTGGTGGGATTTAAATGAGGTAGCACCTGCTACTTTTGTGATTTTTACAGTTAAAGTTTAAGGTACATATTGAATTGTCTCCCTCTCTTTAGACTTTGCAGACCAAGCTATTATTTATTCTATTTATTCATACTTTCCCTTGAAAAGTCAATCCTCCCTAGACCCTGAAATATTTTTGTTGTGTGTGTTTTTAAACTCCGAATTCCCATCACTGTTTGCCTTCATCTTCCTAGCAGTGAAATGCCTCAAACTGAATACAATATCCTGGGCTTTTGAAAAGGGTCTCCGTGAATTGCTAATAGTGAAGACCTTGCCTGGGTTTTGAAAATTGAGCTGTTGGAGAACAGTGAACTCACAGCGCTACCCATTTAAAGTCTTATCACAACTGTCCTTTTTATTTTATTTATTTTTTTAAATAAACGTATTTTATTTTTTGAGATGCATCCTCCCCTCGCAAAGCCTTTCTACTGGACATGATTCTTATAACACCGTGACCCTTGAAATGAACTAATTTCATTGAATTTTTCTGCTTTTCTTCTCTTAAAGCTTTTATTTTCAGCAATTCTTTTCCTTTTAATTTTTCCTGTCTCCTACTTTCTAGTGTTTCAGTGACCCTTAGACCATTGAGAAAATATTTGCAAATCCATAATGACTTCTTGCTTCGTGACCCTTTTCAGCAATGTTTTCTTTGCAAAGAACTCAAAGCCACTAACAAAGCTAAGGTCATACTTGAAACACATCTCTGGTTCTAACTAAAGAATAAAGGGAGAATGGGAATGGAAACGTGTTTTTAAGAATTCTAAAGACACCAAGCTCTGATTGAAGGTGCACATCAGAAGATTCTTCATCCTTTCAGAGAAGTGGGGTGGCCCTTTGGCTGCATCTCCTTTCTATCCAACTTGAAAATTTAAAGTTTCTCCAAGTTTACAAGGAGTAAACTGTCTAAATATTGTAGCATTTGTCTTACTAAAAATATTTTTTGGAATCCTGGCTCAGTTGCTCTGCTTCCCAGTTCTCTCCCTGAGGGTATCAGTAAAGTTCGCTTAATAACCCCTATCTCAGCTACACACTTGGCTGGACCTGGATAGCTGCTAAGCTTCACTGCCATTTTTTAAATCTTTGGATTTTTCTCTCTTCTGGTCAAGGGACGGATATTTACTAATCTTAGTGTTAGCCATGCTCTACACAGCCTGGACCATAAAGTTTTCATTTTTGATGGAAAACCACCACATGGTTGATAAAAGCCTATCTGTTTCTTCTTGTGCAGATGCCTGTGAAGATAAACTGCAGGATCCAAGATCACACACACACACACACACACACACACACACACACACACACACCTCATACTTTCAGATCCTGAGAGAGGAACATACAGCTCCTCACACCTCCCACAGATGCTGTCATGATACGGGTGTCCATGTCCACAGCATCATTAAGGTCTTGCTATGAATTCCACACACTAGGGCATAGCATGGTAGACTAATCAACAAGAATGGAGCTTTGTTTCACAGATAAAAGGCTGAGTGTCACTATAGAAGTGAAGAGTCTCATTAATAATCAAAAAAAAGTTGGTGGGTAGCATAGCTATAATAACACCGATTTCCAAGTTCCTGGACACTCAGAGTGTAACAAATGTTTATGCTTTTCTATAGACCGGAGACAGTCTGAGCCTTTCAACAAACTATGAAGTAAACATTATGATACCATTTCAAAGATGAAGAAACACAAAGGGATTAAGAACTTGCTAGAGGTCTGTAGTGTGTACGGAAAGCAGCAGCGCACGAGGCTGAGGCTCAAGCCTCCAGTCCAAGTGTGTGCCCTTGGTTGCTGCGCGCTCTCTTTGATGCATGCCAAGCAGCCAGCCCTGCATCATCAAAGCCGAAGCCTGTTCTAGCAGATGCACAGATTGCTTCAAGACTGCCTAGGTATGCTCTCCACTGCCAATCTACACGTCCTGGTTTCCAAAATCGTCCTTGAATTGGAAACATGCACATTATCTCTACATATTCACCCACAGAGCCAAGGTAGGCTCTATCTGAGAATCAACTCCTGTGTAAGGAGAAATATAAACTCCTTATCTTGCCCTAGGGGAAACAATAATGGAACCAGAAGGTTAAGTCAGAGTTTTGAAAAATCACTCCACTGTCTCTGCTTGGCTCTCATAAGCGTCTGTAAGTTCCTTTCTGTTCCCTGGTAGGATTTGAGCATTTCTCAGCCTAGGATGCAAAGTAAACACCTTTGCATTTAATGGATTTGTTCTTCTTCCCCTTTGCCTGTAGCTGCCTTTTGCTTCTCCAATGCCTCCAATATTGAGACATCATGGCAAGCACCCGAGGCGAGGCACACAGCGAACTCAAGCTGTAATCCTGCCATTTGTGCCTGCCCTTGTCTGGGTCTTCTTGACCTGTCTCTCAGTGGCTTCCTACAAACAGGTCTTGGAACCACTAAGAATGGTTCTCTTATCATCCTGTGAGAACACAGGAAAACTGAGTACGTCCATGGTAGCCTTGGAGGCGCACAAAAGCCCTTAGCACTGGAGTTGTATGCCCTATCACCTTAGACTTTCATTATATCAGAAACTGTGGCTTCAGGGACACATCACAGCAGAAAAATCAGCTTCTATGATTGGCTCATCACCTTAATTAATTTTCCTTATCATGTATGAGAAAAAGAAGTTAATATTGTCTTCCCCTAAAATCCACTGGTCTCAATTTAACAGGATGATGCTATATAATGTGTCCTGGTCCTGAAAAGTCTGACGTGGTCTGAAGTAAACTTGAAGTAGTTTGAGGATATACATGTTACGGACCACAAAGGATATTAAAGGAAGCAGATGTCAGAAGTTCAATTACCAGTCTCTGCATGCCCACCAGAGAAGTGGGACCAAGCTCTGGTGTTTTCCTTCCAGGGAGCTGTGAAAAAACCTCCCTTGGTTTTTAAGAGAGAGGGTATACTTAAAAAGCAAACACATTACCCATCATGTATGTTATAGAATCTGGAATACCGGGGGAAATCCCAACAAGTTAAAGATAGCTCTATGATACACTGTATAATGGCTAGCTCTCTAAAATTCATGTATTGAAATTGTACTGTCACTATAATGAAATGCTAGAACCATGCTACTTTAGAAGACAAGTAGTTTTATTTGGCTCATATTTTGGAGGCTCACAATCTACAGGATGTACATAGGCAGTGTTCAGTGAGGGCTGCGTTGTCTGGACCGACAGCAATGGTGGAAACTCCTGTGGGAGAAGGCAGAGAGAACTGAAGGAGGCCACCCGTGCTCCCACAACATCCCTCTCCAGAAAACTCAGGGAGTCTCGGGAGAACTGCCTTCCAAGGGCACATCCCCCTAACCCCCTCGGTCTAAGACCTCCCACTAAGGCCCTTGAATGTTCCACAGCAGGTCTCAGTACCGTCACCCTGGAAACCAAGCCTCCAGTTATACAAACACAGACACCCATCCAAACCATGATGCTCAGTATGATGGTGTTGGGTGACGTGGCCTTTGGGACTTACTAGGTCATGAAGGTAGAGTCATTATGAATGGAATCCATGGCCTCATCCCAATGCCCTCAGAGAATTCCCTCTCTCCTTCCTTTGTAGGCCTACAGTGAGAAGGTGCCATTGCCGACCCAGGAAGCTTGCCCTGACCAGATGCCAAACCTTCCAGCATCTTGACCTTGGATTTCTCTGTCTTCCAACCTGTGAGAAGTAAATTTCTGTTGTTTACAAGCCAGCCAGGCTACAGGACTGTGTTCCAGAAGCATGTACTTCCTTTAAAAAGGCTTCAACGAGAAAGAATAAAGAAATGTCTTTTTCCCACAGTAGATGTCATATCTTGCATGGCATTGTGTTACAGGTTTTAATCTTGGTGTCCCAGGTTGTGATCTGTCCATAAACAAGATTCCAGATATTTGTTTTCTTTCCCTTTCAATTTATCATTTGTTACTAATTTGGATGTTTCAGTGTTGGCACCAGGATCTCAACTGCTAGTTTTTTATACAATCTCGGAGAAGTAACCATTGTGCCTCACAGGATATGGCTGCAGTGCTATTATGGGGATGTTCTGTAAGAAACAAGGTCCAGCCAGATATTAGCTGTGCCTGTGTGATATTTTATGCAAAGTGTGCACATGTATGCATATATAACCCAGGTGCTGCAGCTAAGCCTAACTTTTTAACATATAAATATCAGGTGAGCTTTGCACTTGATGCCTGTAGTCTGCTGGAGAACACTGGCATGTTCATGCTAAACCTGCTGTGGGCGGGCCTGAGCGTAAACTTGATCCAGCCATCCATCTAAGCTCTCATCTCCTAGTCTGTCCTGTGTATCTTTTGGGATACAAGTACTTCAGCTCTCTGTTACTTTCATCCTCATTCTTGCTTTCTGGCCTCACAAATCCACAAGGCCCTCCCCAGCCTGCTTGCCATACTTTGCCCATATTAAGTCTATCTTCCCTAAGCATCACATTTTACCATTCTGCCACGTTGTGTGTATGTTGGGCAATGTCATTGTCTACTCATGTGGTCTACAATGATGTAAAAGTGGCAGACGGACTTCACCTTCCCATTCAGTATTTGGAAGTGTCACCATTACAATGGAAACTCACTGTAGTCTGAAATTTCTATTTAATTTAAGTATTTTAGGTACAGGGTACAAAACTTCAGAAGTATACACTTTAAGTGCTAGGGGACAAGCTCAAGGCTTTGTACATAAGCACACTTACGTACACTTAGCTACATCCCCAGCCCAAAACGTAATTATTTTCTGTTACTTCGGTTCTCCTAACTCAGTAGCAATGTTTCAAGACACACAACCACACAAAATCTCTGTGCCAAGCCAGGTGGGTGGTACATGCCTGTCCGAGTTTTCTTCATATAGCTATGATAGAACACCGTGACCAAAACCAGCTTAGGGAGGAATCAGTTTCCTTCATATCACAGCTTACATATACAATTGAGAGAAGATGGGCCAGAAACTCAAGGCAGGAACCTGGAGGCAGGAACGGAATCAGAAACCATGAGGAACACTGTTTACTGGCTTGTTCTCCCTGGCGTGTTCGTCTTGCATTCTTATACCACCCAGGACCACTTGCTCAGAAGTGGTACCTCGCACAGTGGGCTAGATCCTGATACATAAATCACTGCATCAAGAAAAATCCACCCACAGACTTGCCTACAGGCCAATGTGATGGAAGCAATTCCTCAGCTGAGCCTCTCTCTTCCCAGATGACTCTAGCTTGTATCAAGTTGACAAAAACCTAACCAGCACAATGCCTACAGTGTTAATCCTCAAAGGAAGGTCACAAATGCCAGCCTGGGCTACCTAGCAAGAACTTGTCTCTGAAAGACAAAAATCCTCTGTGCTGTATAGAAGCAGGGAGGGTGCCTGCCCTCCTCCAAGGAAATCATTCTCTTACTCTTCAAATGGTAGCTAGATAATTTAATTAAACATGACTAATGCCAGTCAAGCTTCCATGCATTTCCAGGTATGAATTCATACTGGAATTCAAGACTGGAATTATATGACCTCCTATTGCTACATGAAAAATTCCTTAAAGCTCCGTAGTTCAAAAACAGTGAAAAATACTGCCTCACAAGTTGTGTGGAATGGGAATTTGAGAGTGCCTTTCTGGGTGATTCTGCCCTAGGGTCTCTTCTGAGAATCTGGTCAGGTTTCTTCCAATTATCTGAAGGTGAGCTGGGGCTAGTGTGGCAGTGAATGGCTCAGGCTGTCACAGAAGGCTTGGGTGCCTGTACCTGGCCCTCTGAGCAGGGTTCCTTCAGGGTCCCAGGGACATGGCTCCTGGCTTGCCTTAACTGAGGAATCCAAGCTCAAGCAGTAGCCTGGTCTTGGAAGTTACTTATTGAAAATCCTGCCATTCCCTTGTTCAGAACTGAGCCATAAGTCCATTTTCATTCATGGAAGGGGAAAAAGAAACTGATTTTACCCTTTCTCAAAGAAGATTAACAAAATAATTTGTGGACATATTTTAAAGCCCCCACAGCCTCTGTCCCTGCTTCTTTGGTATCTGTTTATTACATACTATATGGAGTAGATATTGTATTAAGTAAACATTAAGATGTTATTTATATTCTCATATTTCAGATGTTCCATGGCAATATAGAAATATATAGTTTCCAATTTTTTGTTACTGATCCATTTCTCCAATTCTCTCTGAACTTTCTCCACTTCAGTTACATAGTATGGAACAAATATAAATCTTCTGCGTAATTTGGGTCCTATCACACAGCACTGAGGCTCCTGAAATAGCATCTATAAAGTCAATTTTAATTCAATTGTATGTAGCTAAGTAAAATATTTTATGAGACACTAGATCAAACATCTGTTCTATTTCTTCGGACTACTACTTTAGTAATTGAATTATTTACAGAAAAGGCAATCAAATTAGTTTCTCATAATTATAGACTTTTTATTGTTCATATTTCATGTTCCTTGCAACACCTAAATGAGGGTGGTTCTTTTTCTACAAAGCATTTGTTCCGTTATTTTAGTAGAAGCTAAGCAATCTTATTTACTCAAGCAATCTAACTGGCAATTGTAGCCCATTTCTTGGAAACAATGACAAACAGAATGTTTATTTTGTTGTCCCGGAGCTGACGGTAGATTTCTCTTCTGGTTTATTGATTTGGGCTGCTGAGAAACAATAGCGTGAACTTGCAAGAAATGTTAGTTTAAGCAAGCCAAGACTCCACCAAGCAAAAAACATGCAATGGACTCAGAAACCATCACTTCCTGTTTTTCTGGCCCATAAACTGTGGGCCAGAAATGCACATGTCTAGCAGGCTCAAAGAATCTCTGTCAGCAGAAAAGTAGTCAGACCAACATTTTAATTTATTTACTCACCCAAACATTTACCACACATGTGCAGGGCATCCAGAGCTGGATTGAGATCTCAAGTCCTCTAAGTTCTAAAAGGACTATGATCTTCACACGCCTTTTCAAAATAAAATTAGTATCAGTGTCCAACATAGCGAGCAAAGCCTGCTGACCTGCGCTTCCTGTGCCTGTTAAGCATGGGGAAACTGAAATAAAATAATGAATGGGGCCAGTAGAGAGGACACAATCCCTGAGGGAAGAATTGCAAGAACTCGGCCCTGCCTGGGACACCTTTCAACTTTTATAGCTTTTAATTTGAGAGTGGGGCAAAACGAGATAACTATACTCTGAAAGGAACTCAGGTATGTCTGGTCCGTGTTCATAACAACCACAGGCACTAGAAAGGAATACGGACACACAAGAAGAGAACAAGAGAGGAAGAACAGTCTGTGGTGTGATGCGGTCAGAGCGTCTCCCCTAATGTCCAAACCTGGATACTAACTCCTCCGGGGTGTGGTGAGGGGGTTGGTGACGTCTTTAAGAGGTGTGGCCTACTATAGAGTAACAAGATCACTGTGGGGTGCTGCACTCAAAACAGACTGATAGAGTTCTCCAGGAACCCCAGTCAATTTCCGTGACAGTGAGTTTATGTGAAACCGAATCACAGCTATGCATAAAAACTTACATGAGACAAAATCAAAACCGTGCAGAAAAATAAAACCCCTGAAACAGTACTTGAATTGCTGTAATAGTCAAATTTCAATCACTGTGACAAAAACCAGCTTAACAGGCAGAGGAAGGGTATATTTGGAACCATAGCTTTAGAGATTCTCATTCCATACCCATAGCTCCTGGGCCTACTGTAGGCAGAACGTTGTGATGGGGGGGGTATAGTAAAGTAATGCTTCTGACTTCACCGCAGCAGAGAAGCAGAGAGAGGAGGGAACAAAGGCAAAGGATGTCCTTCAAAGACATCCCCCCACCACCTGTCTCCTCCAGTGAAGCCCAATCTCAGAACGAGTCCACCACCTCCCGGCAGGGCCACCAGCCTGTAACAGCTGCACCCCTGGAGGATACACCAGACCAACGGTGGCCACCAGAAGGAGCTGTCGATTCCAGATACAGCTCTCCCAGCAGGAACACAGCTGAGTCACAGGTTTATACAAAGTATAAACCATGTCTAGGCTAACACCCAAAACCCACCACTATACACAGGAATGCATGGCTCATTCCTAACAGAAAAGACAACCATAGAATCTACTGGTAAGATAACCCAGTATGGCAATGAGCAGGTGAGGCTGTAAACTGACTGTAATAATTATGCTCAGCAAAGCAGATGACATGTAATTTGCTGAAATGCAAGCGATGAAAGAGAAATAAATGGCTAGGCATGATGGCATACCCTGTAATCTCAGCATTCAGGAGACTCAGGCAGAAGGATTAGGAGTTCAAGGCCAGCCTAGTCTGTAAAGCAAGACCCTGACTCAGAAGAAAAGACAGGATAGCAGACATATGACAGGAAACTCTGTGTCCAGACGTCTGAGCCAGACAGCTGAGAAGTAGAGAGTAAGGAGAGTCAGCAGAGCAGGCAGAGGAAAGCGACTTAATCCCACACAGGAATAGGAGCCTGGATTAAGGATTTAGCAACAGAAACTCCAGCAAACAGAATTCAAGGAACTATATTTTAAATGCTGAAAGAAAAACACTTCCCTCCGAGAAGTCTGTGACTAGTGAAAACATCCTTCAAATGTGAACATGAAATAAGGGTATCTTTTGAAAATATGTTAAGAGAAGTTGATGCCAGAAGTACATCACTAGAAGAAATGGTCCACAGCTTTACTTAGGCAAAAAGAGAATGTTTCGTTACAAGATTGAAACCTGATTCTCCCAGAGAGAGGAAAACATATAAACGACAGCAGCAATCTGGGAAATACAAAGGACTGTGCTCACACATGCTTGTATAGCAAAGGGGGAAAAAAACATATAGAGATGCAGGATATTATCGTGCTAGACAGTTCTTCCAAGCCTCCTTTGTCTACTCTCCAGGAAGAAACTGGTGTTCTGGGATTTCCCAGCCATAGACAAGTTGAGCTGGTTATGGGGAGAATAAGATTGATGGGGAAATTAGCCACCTTTAGAAGTAGCAGGTTCAGGGACTCAGGAGAGTTCTACTTTGGCTAATTGGCAATTAGCGCAGTCACAGCAGCAGAACTGGAAGATCCAGTAGAGCAGACCTTTCTGACAGGGGACTTGACTTGAAGATCTTCCCACTGAACCCTGCTAAACTGACCAGGCAACTGTTGCCAGCACTACAAAGTAGCTGCAGGTACTCTTCCCCTTATGGTGACATGTGTGCTGAGGAGGTTGCCATGCCTGAAAATGTGGGAAGTGGAAAATGCATTGATACCTCTCCCTAACTGAGCATCCCAGCTCAGCCTAGTCCACCTTGGAAGCACTCAGGTTACTTGCCTACATTAGTCCATGGTTG
Organism: Peromyscus attwateri; assembly: GCA_902168425.1. Lineage (NCBI taxonomy): Eukaryota > Metazoa > Chordata > Mammalia > Rodentia > Cricetidae > Peromyscus > Peromyscus attwateri. Next base: position 21,213 of record CABHPP010000511.1, on the reverse strand, counting down.
CCTGGTCTTGTTTTATAAAACAATAAGCACGCAAGTCCAACAGTTGCCTGGTCAGTTTAGCAGGGTTCAGTGGGAAGATCTTCAAGTCAAGTCCCCTGTCAGAAATGTCTGCTCTACTGGATCATCCAACACAAGCCCTCCGTTTTATGAGGAAGTGGGGGTGTACTACAGCCCTAGCCTCCTGATTGAAACCTTCCCTTCTGAAGGGAGGAGGGAGGCTCAGAAGACTCCTAAGCTAATTACTGAAGCACGCAAGCCTCAGAAAGTTTAAGGATTTACAAGCCTCCTCCAGGATTACACAAGCAGTAACCCATCCCCGGGAAGAGAAGACTTCTTCCACTGGAGCTGTGCAGGATGCTCCGGGGGATGTACCTCTCATGAGTCACCATCCATTCTGGGATGGGTTTGGGGGAATGCAGCTACCTTT
>CABHPP010000511.1:4122-20776 GCA_902168425.1 Peromyscus attwateri | reverse complement strand
AGTCACCATCCATTCTGGGATGGGTTTGGGGGAATGCAGCTACCTTTGGGCAACCCATGCTCCTGTAAGTCCAGTGAACTCACTGGTTCACCAGACTAGACAAGTGAGACCATTTCTTTAGTCTGTGCCCTGTCTGTGGGGAATAGGCATTTTTACCCACCTTCCTAGCAAAAGTCACACAACAGGTAGATTTCCTTCTGTAATGTATTTAATCCCCTGTATCTAAGAAATGTTGGCGGCATCTCCTCCTGCAGAGTCCTGGGTTATTTCCCTCATGATAATGTAGCCAGTTGTTAAGCTGTAGCTCACTGACACAGACCAGTATCACAAAAGAGTATTGTTGCTGGGCAGTGGTGGCGCACGCCTTTAATCCCAGCACTCAGGAGGCAGAGGCAGGTGGATCTCTGTGAGTTCGAGGCCAGCCTGGGCTACAGAGTGAGTTCTGGGAAAGGCACAAAGCTACACAGAGAAACCCTGTCTCAAAAAAAAAAAAAAGAGTATTGTACTGGGGGTTGGGGGTGATACAGCGACAAAATGCTTACCTAAAATATATGGAGCCCTGGCTTCAAAAACAAATACCACCACTACCATGAAAGGGAGGGGGGAGGGATGAGATAAAAAATCAGATATTGTAATGTAGTTTTTACTAGGTATATATCAGTTCTGCACCAAGTAAAGTTGAGGATTCATGAAGGCAAAGCATCATAAGTTAGGTGCAGTCCCGATGATAAAAACAATGCTAGAACCGTTGTTGACTCTTTAAAGCAGAATGTCATTAGCTCTAGACTCCAAGATGGAATCACAAACAGCACAGAAAGACTACGGTAGAATACCTACCGCAATGCAGCGCGTTCACTTCTCATTTTCAGAACTAAAATGGATGATGACCATGCCATGAACAACACTTTTGGCCAGGTTCAAGTTTATCTAATTTTCAAATGAACAGAAAAATCAATTGTCTAAACCCTCAGATCTGAGTTAAATCACTGGACTTTAAAGTGCTTACACAAAGCCACTAATGTGGCTCAGTGAAGTGCTCTGAATTTAGAAGAGCAGGGAACCGTAAGACAAAGTGAGGGCTGCTGACCCTCCCCGCTCAGGTTTGCATCCCATACATGCTAAGAAAGAAAGGCAAGGCCCAATGCTGCTCTCAACTGCAGCTTGTGACTGCTGTGAACCTCTACAAGCTCTCAGATGATCATCCAGACACTGGGTGACGTGGGGTGCTTTCTTTGCTATTGTGACGGTTATTCTTGGTTGTCAACTTGAATACATCTGGAATTAAGTAAAACCCCAAAATAGAGGGCACACCTGCAAGGGAGTTTTGCTTAATATTAAATAGGAAGATCCATTTCTAATCTGAATCTTTGAGGTAGGAAGGCATACTTTTAATCCAGATCTTTGAGCTGGGAAAAGACATGCCTTAATCCAGATCTGATCTGGGCCACACCTTCTGCTAGAAGCCTAAGGATGTGAGAGAAGAAAACTTTTGTTCTTTGCCTGCTTGCCCTCACCTTGATGACAAGTCCATTTGTTCACTGACATTAGGGCCTACTTCCTCAGGATTCCAGTGTATATTGAAGACGAGCTGAGACATCCAACCTCATGAACTGAGCAACTACTGGATTCTTGGACTTTCCATTCACAGGCAGGCACTGTTGGATTAGATAGACCACAGCTTGAGAGCCATTCTAATACTTATGTATAGATTCATTCTGTAAGTTCTGTTCCTCTAGAGAACCCAGACTACTGTAGCTGTGTTGTTAGGCTTGCGTAGAAACTACTGAAATGAGGTTATGGTTAAAAACTGGGATCTACCACTAGGTGGAGACAACCCTGGCTCCTCCCTTCAGAGTTGATTCATTTCAACCAGACCTGAACAACTGGGTAGCTGGAGTCCTTAACTACAGAGCCAACCTCTGCATCCACAGTTCTTGTGTTTATTTCTTTACTGCTTAGCCTCGGAGCACTATCTGAGAATGACAGGTACCCGCCCTCTCCAACACTGCAAGGGCAAGGGGATGCTGGCCAGCTGTCATTCCCCTCACCACAGTTTGTCCTTCGGCTTTCTCTGTATGTCTGGTGCCTTGTTAAAGAAGACCTAAGCCCAGGTGGTGATTGCTTTTCATCTTCCAGATAAGAAGCCTTGTTCTAGTCTGTTGACTCACAGAGTACACAGTACATGCCCAAGTGCAGCAGCCCAGGGGCATATCGAGATCATAAATAACGATCAGTTCTTCAATCCTTGTTTTAGTTTCCTCCCCAGTGATCAAAAGTTCAGACCAAACGTGAACTCGAAATCCCTTTACATGCGTTAGGTACATAACAGTCTGTCTGAGCAGATCATCGTCTGAAGACAATTCTTTATACACTATTAGTTCCTAAGGAATTGTTTCCAGCCAACCACATTAACTCTAGAAAATAGTTACAACTCTCCGGAAGGCATACAAGCCCAACCACCCTGAAATAGCAGCCCGAACAGCACAAAGTCTCCTGGTTTACCCAGGCCATAGCAAATGAGAAAGGGGTGGGGCAGTACAGAGGTCTGACTTGATGTCAGACAAAATCTGAAGAGGGATGTTATTCTAAGTCTTTGACCCAGTAGTCAATGACACAAATAGTCATGGGCTATCATGCCACCCAGGGATGGCTTCATGGGTCATCACATGAGGCTTGTGCCTCTGAAGCTTAATTCTTAAATGGTTCCATTCCAAACTTTTGAATAATGTTTTCATAAGGGCCCACATCTGTCTGCACTGGGCAGCACAAATTACGCAGTCTATCCCACTGTCATATGGCTCTCTTTGTAAACATTGTGCAACTAACAATCAAAAAATGAAGAGTAAGCTGATGTAACTGAGGATCGGTCGTGGGCCCAGACCCACTAGGATTCTCCCTCCCCCCCTCGGGCACTGTGCTAGCCAGAGCCGTACGTCACATTTGAAAAGTGTGCCCTCTGACCTCGCAGTGAGCGTCTGTGGTGATTTTGAATATGAAGTGGAACAGTACTAAAAGAGATACTCAGGCCTGTCCTCACGTCTCCTCAAAGATGCCTGTCATATAACGGAACTACGAGAAGGAATGTATACAGTGTGAGGTCCTTGAAGGAGACTGGTAAGGGACAGTGGCTGGCTCCATGGAGAAATAAAAAATAAATAAATAAAAACCTGCAACACTCAGAAAAAACAAAGAAAAGATGACATCCCCAGAAAACAATCTCTTCCCCCACCTTGGCAGACCCAGCCCAGAGTTCCATGACACAGCGATGAGTTAGGATGCAAGATTGAAAGGCTCACTTAGTGTGTCTCCTAGGACAGTCATGACAACAGCCTTAGCGAACATGAGGCTTGCCTTGCGTCCCCAGAGATCGCCACTGAGCGAAGCAGGACGGGCTCTCCCTGACTCAGCACTGGGTGCAGGCAGTGGTGGGACTAGGGAAAAATGGGGAGCACTACCGACTCCTGAGGAAGAAGCCCAATGTGGAGTGAGTATGGCAGGATGGGAATCCCATGTGCCCTGGGGGATAAACACAGAGGCAAGCCACTTAGTCCCTGCGTCTCCAGAATACCATAAAGGCAGAGCACTGAATGGGCTCCACAGTCTCAGGTGACTCAGAAGTGCTCATGACCTCCATTTGCAAACTACATTCAAGTTTGATATATGCTACGTGGTATTTTCTCTTAATTAACCTTCTTAATTAAACTTTATGGCAAAACACTTGTCTTTTATCTCAGCTGTCCCCAGGGGCACTGAAAAAGAGAAAGTACCACCAGGAATTATTCCGTAAAAGCAATTACCTGGAGGAATTCATGAAATAAATGTCCTGATTCAGGTGTGAGGCATCCTATTAATCGCATTTGAAAAATTCCGGTGCAAACAGAGTTATTTTATCCTCTGAGGTCAGCCGCAGCTCTGAAGAAGTCATTTCAATGCCAAAGTAATGACTGCCAGGCTGCCATGTTGGAAAGTGGGACATTAATCCCAGCTGTTAAACCTGAGTATAGGACATTGGCCAGTCACTCCTATAACAGCCCAAAGTGTGGTGGCCACTCCACAACATCAACATTCCTTGGAGACTTACTAACAATGCAAATTCTCAAATTCCACTCCAGACTGACCACATCATAAACTCCAGGTACCACCCAGCAACCTGTGATGTAACAAGCCCTCAGTATGGTTCGAATACATGCTGAACTTGGAGAAACACTGAATGGGTTCTCTCTTTTTTTTTAAGTTTATTTATTTTTATTTTATGTATATGAGTGTATTACTTGTTGGTATGTATATGCACTGAGTGCGTGCCTAGTGCCCACAGAGGCCAGAAGGAACCGGATCCTCTGGAACTGGGGTTAAAGATGTTTGGAAGCTGCCATGTGGGTGCAAGGAACCAAAATGAGTCCTCTAAGAAAGCAGCAGGTGCCATCAACCATGGAGCCATCTCTCCAGCCCCTCTCCAGCTTTCTTGATAATTCTATAACAGCCTCATCATTATCACCATTATCATGATCAGTAATATATATCAAGAACTTAATCTGGGACAACATGATGGCTCAGAAGGTAAGGGCAATTGCTGCTAAGCCTCACAACCTGAGTTTGATCCCCAGAACCTACATGGTGAGGAGAGGGGGGAAAAAAAAGGAATCTATTCCTGCAAGTTGTCCTCTGACCTCCGCACGTACACCATGGCATATGTAGTCACATGTACATAAGCAAAAAGAAAAAATTCAAGAGCTTGATCTAGCCAGACATGGGGATATACACCTGTAATCCCAGCACTCAGAAGGCTAAGACTGAGTTCCAAAGCAGCCTGGGCTACCTACCAAGTTCCAGGCCAGCCTGAGACACATAATATATCTTCAAAAAAAAAGGGGAAAGAAAGGTATTCCAGATACTTGTAAGTAATAATCTGTAATCCATTTAATCATCACAACATCCTAGAAAGTAAATTCTTTTTACTGGAAGATGAGGAAGATGAGTCCTGAAGAGGTCAGATGGCTATGGCGGGAATGTCCTCCAAGACCCCTCTCCAAAAACAGACTTACTCTGCCAACTCTTGGCTCCCTTGAGGTCGTCTTTGGCCTCACAGCAAGTCAGGACAAACAAGATGGCTCAGAGGTTAAAGGCACTTGCCTTGCAAGCCTGGTAACCTGAGCTCGATCCCCAGAATACATGTAAAAGGTAGAAGGAAAGAAGGACTCCACAAAGCTGTCCTCTGGTCTCCATATGTGTGCCCTGGCACGCATGCCCTATCCCCATTCCCACACCCCTCCACCCCTACCTTCTCTCCCATCCTTACCATCACACACCAAGTGTATAAAGGCATCCACTCCATAGCTCCCTATAGACTGGCCAAGACTGTCAGGCCCGCACCACAGTTCAATTCTCTGTTTGCCCATGCATGCTTCACCTTCCTTTATATTGATTTCCAAATGTTATATGTGTCAAGTTTACTCTCATTGTCTGCTTCCAGAAAATCCACTTTATAGTGGCAGCTACTAAAGTCAGAGGCCAGTCATTGGTGGAGCCAGGACTCAGAGCAGATAGACTTCAAAGACTTTGGCTTCTTGACTATGGCGCTGTGTTCCTTGTATAATTTGTCCCCCATAAGAACCTGCAAAATCATGGTGCAAGCATTGGAGAGAGGGACATTAGAAACAAGTTACCTGCTGGGCAGTGGTGGCACACACCTTTAATCCCAGCATTTGAGACGCAGAGGCAGGCAGATCTCTGAGTTCGAGGCCAGCCTGGACTACGTAGTGAATTCCTGGACAGCCAGGGATGCAAGGGGATGGGGGCCGGGGGAGAAAGAAAGAAAGAAGTTATTTCTGGAAGGGAAGATACAAGTTGGAGGAGACTGCCAGCTAACCCTGGTTAGGAACAGCCCTGACTGATTAGAGCCCTGACCCCCAGTGCCCTGCTAGGTCATGAAACCGCAAAACTTAAAGAAGCACATTCATATATCATAATCCCTGGGAATGAGGTCTTTAGGTTAATCATGGTTTTATTGGAGATCATTTGGCACAAAGCCCAGTTTCAAATAATCTATTTCTAAATCCAAACAAACCAACAACTGGTAGCAGCAGCTTAGCAAAGAGTCTGTAGAAAAAAGGAAAGCAAAAATTGCCATGGCAAATGTTTTAAAAAGCACTTCCAAAACAATGTCTAGTCCTTCCCAAACCCCTTAAAGCCAATATTAGGAAGGCTCCAAAGCCAGAATTTCCTGAGAGGTGCTGAATCTCAACTCTCCACTCAGTACGGCTAGGAGGACCATCATCTCCCCAGGCCTCCCAGGAAACCTGCAGGCCAGCTGAGTGCGTGTGCTTACAGTTAGGATTGTTAGTGTGCATGGCCACTTACCCCTAGTGTGGAAGGGAATGTCATGAGGATCAGTGCCTCTTCTGGTTGGTAACGGTGGCTGGGTGATCTTCTGTCTGGAGGACTCGGTGGGCCTTCATTTTCAGCGCTGAGGCTCCAGAGATTTTGTTGACACAAGTCATGAGAATGCCAGAAGCAGTGGACCACAGACGGAGAAACTCAACCACTCAGAGAGCGCACTTGGCAGCCAATCACTCCAGTGCAATGAATGACTTTTCCAGGTGAGGAATTAGACAATGAGTTCATGTGCAAGATGCATCTGAGCCCCAGAACAACTCTAGAGCCTTTCCTCTCCTCAGGAAAGATCGGATTCCAGCACAAGAACAAGATCAAGGCTAAGAATGATATGACGCCTCATGTTCTTCATAGGAGGGAAACAGTGTAAAACCAAAGAAATGCCCCTCAGCTCCACGGGTTGCTCTTCCTCTTTTTAGTTTATTTGTGTGTGGTGTGATGTGTGTGTGTGTGTGTGTGTGTGTGAAGGTCAAAGGACAGCTTGCAGGAGTAGGTTCTTCCCACCACGTGGGCTCCAGTGATTGAATTCAAGTCCTCAAGCTTAGTGGAAAGTGCCTCTACCACTGAGCCATCTCACAGCCCTCTTCTCTTCTTTTCTTCTCTTCTTTCTTGCTATGATGGGTAATAAAACAGAGGGAGTGGTTTTTGTGAAAAAGATAGCCAATGGCATTATTTCTAGAATTCTAACAACATGATACGAGCTATCACTATAGGGTACTTACTCCTTGCCACACTTGGGATAAGTGTGTTACAGTCCTGTCATTTAATTTACATGACAATCCTATGAGAAGAGCTTTGTTGTCCTCTTAGAGAAAAAAAAATAGATTAAACAATGAACACCATTCACGCAGTAAATGCCAGACTCAATTCCAGTCTCTCACAATAAATATTTGCTTCTATGTTCCTTCTGTCTTGCCTTACTCAGGATAGAGAAAGTCTCTCTTTCACTTAGGTTGAAAGTGAAGCATTGGGTTGTCCCATGTCACTCCCCACCAGGTAACGCAGCACCGGAGCATAAGAAAATCTACAGCGCTCCTGCTGATGTTGGCAGCCATGTCCTCCGGGTTCCTAGTGGGCTGCTCTGGAGGCTGCAGCTAGTCCAGCATGATCCTGAATTCCAACTAACAGAAACTGACTCAGGGTAACTAAGAAAGAAAACAACGACAACAAAACAAATGATCACGAAGACAGCTGGCTATCAGAGAATTAGCAAGAGGACTGAGAACTAGTCTGCAGTTTGATGAGAATCATGGCTCCCCACAAACTGAGACAGTGAGCACAATACGCTTGTCATCTCAGCCTGCAAAGGCACCAGCAGGAACCAGTGAACTTTTATCTCCTGTCCAAGACTAGGTTCAGGAACATCTCATGTCCCCAGCTGGGGTCATAGACCTGCCACTTGGTTATAGGACAACGGAGACATAGGAGATAACTCATCAAGTTACAAGGGGCAAAAGGAATCTCTTAGAATGCTGTCGATTATTCCCTGAAGAAATATGGGTACTCTGAGGAAATTAGAAACCACCCAAAAAGGGGAAAACATTCCTAAAAGACAACACACTACACAATGGAGCTGAGCCTTCTGGAGACTGAATGAAATCCATGAGGGAAACAAAATATAACATAATTCTGGTTATGGAATGTTCTGGCAATCATGGTATTGAATAAGTATCAAATCATAAAGACTATGGCCATTTAGGGACTTGAGTGAAATCACAGTTTCTAAAAGACAGAAAGGAGATGGTAATCCTGGCAAAGAATATGATCCACGTGCTTCAGGAAAACATCTCTCTCTCTCTCTCTCTCTCTCTCTCTCTCTCTCTCTCTCTCTCTCTCTTGCTCTCGCTCTCTCTCAGAGCTTTGCTCTCCAGAGAGGAGTCATAAGAAGGTGAGCAGGCAGGAGCTGGTGCTGTAAAAGAGTGTAGTTTTACACTCTGTCCAGGAGTAGAGGCTAAAAAACAAACACCAATGCTTAGAAAGAAAAGAAACACAACCTCACAGGGCAGCCAGTCTCCCAAAAGGAGCGACCTTGCTGGTAAAGGAAAGAGAAGAGTAACACAAACATTGAAAGAAAAATGTCAAGAAGAGTCAGGGCAAACACTCTGAATCAAAGGACTCTCTTCAAAGCAGGACATTTCTGAAGAATGTCCTCATGGGTCAGCTTTGAAAAAGCTTTCTACAGTATGACCCTAAGACAAAAGGTTAAGTGATTCTCACTTAATGGATCTAGGGACAGTTGAAGCGTGGAGATTGTTTTTAAGCCCCCAGGTGAGTAACATTCAGCGAAGACCAATATGTCAGAGAGGACTCTATTTTCATCAAATAGCACATCAGTCCTGAGAGAGAGTGAGAGAGAGAGAGAACCAGTCCTCAGAAAGAAAGCACACTAGTTCTCAGAGAGCACATGAAGGCAATGCAATTGGAAAACAGTCCATTTCATAAGGTGAATTAGTTAGTAAATTTAATACCATACAAGGGACTTGTCTAGATAATGGTGAATTTTTAAGAGCATTTCTGTTATAAAGTAATGGAGAAGAGACACAAGTCGGTGCTGCAGAACTGTTTCTCTTCTGTTCCCTGAGAGTCTATAGGACTGCTCTGGTACCCATGAGGACTGCAAAGAATAAATTAACAGCTCTGCACACAAACAGACTTTCTGAAGTGAACAAGGGAGAACACAATGCCACCATGGGGGAGAAATGGTGACCCTGAAGCCACCTCTTCAGAGTCAGTCCCAACTAGAAGCCAAGTGCGATGGCACACACCTGTAAGGCCAGCACTGGAGAGCCTGAGGCAGGAGAATAGTGAGCTCAGAGCCAGCATGGGTTACATTCAGCTTCACGTCTGTAAGATGCAGACAATTGACCCTTGTTTCTCTGGACTTTCCATGTCACCCAAAAAGGACACGGACTTGGACCTGTACTCTCAAGTATGTGCCCAAGATAAGGACAAAGAGCCTCACTCCAGAAGTATTTGCAGAGTATCAGCTGTGAACCTGGTACTAGAGGGCCCTCGGGGCAGGGGATAAGAGCACAAAACACTGACCTTAAGGACGTTGACAGTCTCACGGAGAACTTAAGACAAAGGTACGTACAACTATGGCACCAGTTAGGACAGAGAACTATGGAGAAAATTCAAGGAGAATTCAGATTAAAGAAACTACTTCTAGCTATACAAATACATGCAGGATGGTTAGGAGAGAAGAGAAAACAGAATAAAATACACACAAAAAAAAATCTGCTAAAGGATTAATTCAAAAAGTAAGAAGAGGAGAGGGGAGGGGAGCAGAGGGAAGGGGAGAGGAAAGGAGGCGAGGGAAGGGGAGGGAAGAGGAGGGAAGGGAAGGGGAGGGGAGGGGAGGGGAGGGGAGGGGAAGGGAGGGGAGAACAAGGGTCAAAGAAATGGAGATGGCGTGGGGATGCCTGGTAACCCCTGACCTAGGGAATTAACAAGAAAGGGAACCTGTTTTATAATGATGTAGCACAATACATGAAAGAGAATCACTTCTGCTCTGCTGGACTAGGGCAAGAGAAAACAAATCAGGCAATGCTTCAGGGCTGCCCAGGAAGAGCTGCATGTGTCTGACTAATGAACCTGAGCGCTGGGCACTGCCCACCTCTCCTGCAGGGAATTGGCATGGGCAGAGCTCTGCTTTGGGTTCACAGTGACAAGGGAGTCCAAGCAGGAGGTTCCTCAGAGGTAACAAAGGCCTCAAGTGTGACCAAGAGCCCGCACTTGAGAGGACATGCCATCGTCCACCCAGATCCTTGTCCTCCGCACCTGCAGACTCAAACAATCTTGGATAGAAAATTGAAGGCCGATGATTGCCTCTCTCCTGAATATGTACAGCCTTTTTATTATCATAATGCTCTAAGCAATTCTCTGAGCCTGACGACTATGGACATGGAATAAGAGTGTACTAAGTGTGATGAGCCATCTGGAGTCTGCTCGAAACACGTGAGAGGACTATGTGGACCTGCGCAGATACTTTGTCATCCTGTTAGTGCTTTTTGTCACTGTGTCAAAATACCTGACAGTAGAACAGCTCAAAATGAGGACAGGCTCAATCCAGCTTGTGGCTTCTGATATTCTGGTCTGCTGTCATGGCTCCACCCCTGAGGGGCTGTGGAGATACAGAGCGTCATGGTGGCAGAAGCATGTTCCTATCATAGTGGTCAGGAAACAGAGAGAGGCATAGGTGACCCAGGAAAAACACAGCCCCTAATTACATACCCCTTGAGACCTCCTTCCTCCAACTAGACACCACTTGCTGATGTTTCTGGAGCCTCCAAGGTAGCACCACAAGCTGGGACCCAAGCCTTGAACTCATGAACCTTTTGGAGGGAAGCCATATCCAAACCACAAGTCATTTTGTATAAAAGGTGTCAGTGCCCACATATATTTTTGCATCTGCAGAACATTCTGGAATCAGCTCTGTAAGGACACCAAGCACCATTCAAGAAACCAGCCTGTTCAGGGCCATTGGAAATGAGGCAAGACAGAGAAGCAAGGTCAGAATCCATACAACCGGAGCAGCCAAACAGAGATGAGGTTTCAAGGCTCCCCGCTACTCATCTCTGTGGTTAGGAAATCCATAGGGCCTCTCTGGATCTTGAACTCCTGGCCTATTGAAAGAAGTGAAATGGTTAGGATGTTTCCCCAGGCTGCCACTGTGCAGTCATGTAATTTAACATGACGGCCCTAGTAGGAGCCGCGCTATGTTCTTCAATCGGGAAACAACGAGACGAAAGATTACAAGGCAAGCCAGAAAGCCAATTTCTATTATAGTGTTGTTAACTCTACACAGAGCGTCTGTCCTGATGTAGTTCAGATTCCTTAGGAAGCTTTTGATGCACGCCAGCCATACAACATGCACCGTTGACTGAAGATGAGCCTGATGCCTCCCTTCCAGAAAATGTGATGCTATAATTACAAAATGATTTCTGATCAGAGTTCCAAAAGAGGTGCTTGGAGTGGTGAGCTGTAGGACCGCCCTCAGACACTGGTCAAGTCTAACAGGTTCAGCTACTTTTCATTCATCCCACATATGAGTGAGTATTGTAGTGTACTAGGCAGAATGTGAGGTAAGAACACCTCTTGTGAACCAAGCTGACAGGGGCTCTTCCTTCTTGGAATTTTCAGTCTAGTGAGAGGAACAGGTAAGAACACATACTCAAATTGCCAGCAGCACCCTGAAGAAAAAATTCCCAAAGATGCTAAGCAATTTCTGCCTGAGTACCTGACTCAGACCAGAGTAGCAAGAACTGAAAGTCTTCTGTGAGAACTGTTTTAATGGGGACCTGTTGGATGAGGGGCTAGCTAAGCCCAACGTGAGGGAAATACCAGGGAAGGTGCTGAGGGCATCCTTTTCTGTACCTTTCTGTTTAGAGCTCAGTGATATCTAAGAGGAAGTCCGTCACTGCCTGGATGACCAGAACCTGAAGGTTGGGAAGTCCAGAGACTTAGGATAGAGAAAAAAATCAATGAAATGATTCCTAATGATATTCTGTTATACTCATAAACCAGTGCCTGGCCCAATCATCATCAGAGAGGCTTCCCCCAGCAGCTGATGGCAGCAGATGCAGAGACCCATAGCAAATGTTAGGAGGAGAGAGAACCCAAATTGGAGATCTCCATCGGATCTCTGCCCCTTGGAACCAGGGGAACCCCATGGAAGAGGGGGAGGAAGAATTGTAGGAACCAGAGGGGTCAAGGACACCAGGAGAACATGGCCCATAGAATCACCTAATCAGGGCTCATACAGGCTCACAGAGACTGAAGCAACAATCACAGAGCCTGCATGGGTCTGAGCTAGATCCTCTGCATGTATGGTATGGTTGTGTAGCTTGGTATTTCTGTGGGACTCCTTACAGTGGGAGTGGGGGTGTCTCCAACTCTTTTGCCTGTTCTTGGGACCCTTTTCCTCCTTCTGGATTGCCTCACCCAGCCTTGATTGAGGGTGTGCGCCTAGTCTTATTGCATCTTGTTATGCTGTGTTTGGTTGATATCCCTGGGAGGCCTGCTCTTTTCTGAAGGGAAAGGAGGAGGAGTGGATCTGGGGGAGAAGAGAGGTGAGAAGTGTGGGAACCGGTATAAGGAGGGGAAACTGAAGTTGGGTGCCGGGAGCCATTCCCCGGCGGTGGATGGGTCCTGCAGAGGATGCAAGGAGTCGGCAGGAGAAGAAAGTGAGCCAGGCCATGGTGGTCGGGAGAATCTTGCAGCCTGACTGACTAGCAGTCAGAGTGTTTCTTTATTTATACAGAATTTAGTTAGCAGGGATACATTCATGATGTTCCAAAACAAAGATCATATTATTTTTGGTTTTGGACATGTGTTTCACTTCCTTTTGCTCATCTTTTAGTCATCATTAATAAACTATGACAGAACAGAGTTATCATTTCCAATCATTTTCCCTCAAGTTTTGACAACATTAATAAACAGAGTTATCATTCTTACTCATTAACCCCAAAACCCAAATTTTTAGAATCTAGAGGCATATGACAGCCTGTGCTCAGGCTGGTTGCTTTGGTTGCTTCAAGGACACTAGACCAAAACAAAATCTTCAACCACCCTGGGCATTTTGCCATGTCTCAAGCAATGTATTATTAACTCTTAGTGGTCAGAGTGCCCAGGAAAAATCCTCAGGCTAAAACTGCTGTAGTTATTATTCAAATTCTTGCATAATACATGGTGCCAAGGTACAGAGCTCCCGGCTGAGCATCATGCATTCCTCTACCCTCCCCTCCAACACCAGAAGTGAAGGCACATGGTCCTTGGAATATTGCTGTTATTTGTTTACTTTTAAAACATCATTTTGAGAGTCAAGGGAGAATGCTTATCGGGTAAAAACACTTGTTGCATAAGCCTGCTAACCTGAATTTAACCCCTGAAAATCATATAAAGATGGAAAAGGAAAACTAACATCACAATTCGGGGTTACACACACCATGTGTCTGGACATCAACATCACCATCATCATCACCATTACCACCACCATCATCATCATCTGTAAAAATAAATACACATTCATAACTACAGGGCTGGAGAGAAAGCTCATCAGTTAAGAGGATTTGCTCTGGCAGAGGAACCAGGTTTGGTTCTCATAACCCAGTGATGATGGCTCACAAACATCTGTAAGTTCAATCCCAATGGATCTGATGCCCTCTTCTGTCATTTGGGGGAACAGGCACACACAAATTTCTTTATGGAATCTTTGGGAATTTTACATCATGCACACCAATTCCGTTCACCTCCCAGCCCTTCCATGTCCTCCCCTCCTCCCTGAAGCAGCGCCCCCCCCAAACAAAATTTTTTTAAAAACCAAACCAAACTGAACCAAAGCAAAACAAGCAAACAAACAAAAACAAAAAGAACAAAAAAAAGCCAAAACAACAACAACAACAACAAAACCTCTTGGCTCTTCCATCTTTCCTGCCTCTCCAACATCTCTTCATTCCTCCTGGTGGCATTGGGGGTCTCGGTGTGTCACACAGTGCACCCTTATGTCCAGTCAGCTTTACTTGCAAACGTTCATTGCAATGAGTCGTTGGTCTGGTTCAAGGCCTCTGGTTTCTGGCATACCGTCATCCCTGAATCCTCACCAAAACTTCTCTCACATATCCTGTGGCTGCCCTGAGACATGGAGATCCTGTGGTTATCCTTCTGAATCAGGACCAGTCCCCTTCACGAGCCCCAGCAGGTCCTAGATGGGGTAAATGTTAGGGTGGGCCTGGGTGGTAGCTCAGCTGGTCAGTCCAGGCCATCAGGGCTGCCCCTCCTCAGGCGAGAGGCAGAGCCAGCTCCCCTACACCCATGCAACCAAGGTTCGCTTTCCCCCTGCCTATGGTGAGGGGTGGGGCCATCTCTCCCAAGTTGCAAGTCAGGGACAGCTCTCCCATGAGGGTCAGGGCCAGCTCTCTTGCTGCAGCATCCAGCAAGGGACAGGGCCAGCTTTCCCAGGACTAGCAAAGGATAGGACTAGATCAGCTCGGCCTTCTGATTCTATCACACATGGTTCCATGACCCCCTGAGGCAACACAGGCCACAGACATCAACATAGACCCCAGCTGCAATAGGACCATGGACCCAGACGTGGCTCTCGGCAGCAGCTTGGGCCCAGATAACATCTTGGCTCCGGGTGGAAGTACAAACCACTTAGATCAGGATGTTCTGGCAGCGGCATCGCCCCTGGACACCAACAAGGCCATAGGTTGCAGCCCTGACCCTGGGTTTCCGTACAACCTTTGGTGGTAACACAGACCTTGGCTTCGGTGGGACCACAGACACATGGTCCTCGGCAGCAGCCAGGTCTGAATGTCACCATGGCCCCAGGTGGCCATGCAGGCCACTCAGATTGGCATGGCCCCAGCAGCAGCATGGGCATCAGACACTAGCATGGCCCAGATCTCAGGAGTCCATGTGGCCTTCTATGGTAACAGGAACCTCCGACATCAACACAGACCTTGGCTGCAGTAGGGCCATGGACCCAGACATGGCCCTCAGCTGCAACTCTGGCCTTAATCACCATGGCCTTAAGTAGCAGTTCGGGCCACTCAGATCTACACAGCCCCAACTGCAGTATGTCCCTGAGCCACCAACATGGACTCAGGTGGCTGACCTGACCCTGGGTATACACATGGCTCTTGGTGGCAACATGGACCATGAACTTCACCACAGACCCAGCTGCAGTATGACCATGGACCCAGACATGGTCCTTGGTAGCAGTCCAGGTCTAGACATTGCCATGGCCCCACGTGGCAGCACAGGCTACCCATACCTGTATGGCCCCAGTGGCAGCAGGGCCCTCAGATACCAACACAGCCTCAGGTGGTGGCCCAGACCCCAGGAATCCACATGGCCCTCATGGGAACAGGAGCCACAGACATCAACATAGACCCTGTTTGATATAGGGACATGGATCCAGATGTGGCCCTAGGCAGCAGCCCAGGCCCAGATGACATCATGGCCTCGTATAGTAGCACATGCCACTCAGACCTATATGGTCCCAACCCCAGAATCCAATAAGGCCACAGGTTGTGTCCCAGACCCAGGACCTCTGTGTGATCCCTGGTAGCCACCTGGGCCATGGACTTCCACACAGACCCCAGCTGCTGTAGGACCACAGATACAGACATGGTCCTCAGCAGCAGGCCAGGTATAGATGTCACCATGGCCCCAGGTGGCAGCTCAGGCCACCCAGATCAGCATGACCCCAGCAGTAGCAAGGCCCTCAGACACCAACACAGCCCCAGGTGGCAGCCCAAGCCCCAGAAATCCTCATGGCCCTCATGGCAACAGGAGTCACAGACATCAACAAAGACCCTGGCTGCAGACATGGCCCCTAGCTATAGCCCCGGCCTGGATGTCACCAAGGCACCAGATAGCAGTACATGCCACTTACATCTGTATGGCCCCAAACACAGCATGGTCCCTGGGCACCAACATGTTCCCAGATGGCCAATCATATCCCAGGGAATCACACAGCCCTTGGTTGCAACAGGAGCCACAGACATCAACTCAGACCCTGGCTGCTGTAGGGCCACAGACTCTGACATGGCCCTCGGCAGCAACTCAAGCCATAGCCCCACAAACCTTTTTCTTAAATAAATGACTTTTCACATCACTTTTCAAGTGTCAAAATTCCCCCACAAGTATGTTCCTAAGATGAATAAATAATATCATTTATTTCCAGGAAGAAATGAAAGCTACCATAGCACAATTCAATAAAAAAAAAATGGTTCTGTTATCAGTCAGGTCTTCTCTTCGGGGGTGGGGAGGCTTCAAATGAAAAAAAGCATTTCACAAGCTCGGAACTGACAGAAGAAGACTTTCTCAGACTGACAGCAAAGATTACTGCAAGCCACGGGGGAAGCCAGCAGCCAGACACTTGCAACAGACCCATTTCTTCAACAGTAAATTGATGCACAGATATAATATTCATACCACACATGATAGTCAAGATACTCAAGTTCATGTTTCAAAACGCAACAACTGATACCTTAGGCTTCGTTGGCAATGAGAGAACAGTTAAGAATACCTTGGTCCTGAGAATAGGCTCAGTGGACAAAGGCACTTGCCACCAAGACTGGTGACCTGAGTTTGCTCCTCGGGCTCCACCAGGATGGAAAAGTGACTCCTGCAGGTTGTCCTCTGACTCCCACAGGCCAGTCATGGCACACGTGGCACTCATGGCCATGGACATGCACACACAAAATACAGACGTGTAATGAAATGTTTTGAAAGGGTATTTTAGTGGAATGAGTAC
>CABHPP010000509.1:55079-75892 GCA_902168425.1 Peromyscus attwateri | reverse complement strand
TGTGACAAGAAGCAACCACAGAGGGTGGCCACAGCGGTGGGGGGGGGGGGGGGGGGGGGGGAGCATGCAGAGGACATCCAGTCACAGAAGCAGGAGGTTAACCCCACCCTGTGTGTGGTCTCTCTTATTCACCAGATAGCAATAGAACAGGAGGAAGGTGCCTGGGCTGACACAGGCAATGAGCAGGAAGAGTGACTCTCTGGTGTCTGGCTGTGTGTGAAGGGGGTGCTGTGAAGCCAGGGCTGGTCTACCTGAGGGTTTGGCTATGGGTGACGGGAGGTGTGGGGAGGTGGGTGAAGCTGGGGCTGGCCTGCCTGTTTGTTTTGTTTATCTGTCCCATTCGCCATGAAAGAAACCCCACCACCCAGGCCGTAAATAACCTAGAAAATCAAATTGTTCTGTAAATGTTTGGACGGTGGCAATTTTGTGTTTGCTTTGTCTATGGTTTGTAGACACAGAAAATACTATAATTAGTAGAAAGCAACGAGAGACCACAGCGCTAGCTTCCTTCCCTTCCTCCCCCTCCTTTTCTCCTTTTCCCCCTTATTCCTCCCTCCCTCCCCCTCCTTCCTCCTTTTCTCTTACTGTTCCCTCCTCCCCCACGCCTCTTCTCTGTTTTTGAAACAGGATCTAGCTCTATAGCCCAGCCTTGCCTTGAACTTACAATCCTCCTGCCTCAGCTTCCCAAGTCCCAGGATTGCAGCCATTTGTCACTTTGGCCCCCAGATTTCTATGTTATATACAAAAGAGAACTCAGCTCAGAGAGGCGGCAAGCCAGGCAAATGCTTCCGAACATGACATAGACGGATCACGGCTTATGTGTTAATGTAAGAGAGAGCAAACCAGGGGTTTCTTGATGTTCCCAACACGGCAAAACAGCATTTCTTGATGTTCCAAAAACTTACATAATAAAATCCATCTTCATCGATTTCACCAAAAACAGTAATAATGTCTCCTGTGCAAAACGGAAGTTCAGCCTGCAAAGACGTAAGACAGAGCTAAGAGAATGTCGCAACACAGGAGGTGTTTTACAGCAAGGCCCTGGATTCCACATACTCTTTGAGAATTAACCTGTCTTTCAGCTAAGTCAAGATGTAGGGTGCAGAGCTGAGGGACAGGGTGGGGGGTGTCTCCTCAAAGCTGGGGGGGGGGGGAAACATCTGTTCTAAGTAAGCCTAAGAGAAACACAGTAGAGTAAAGGTCATTGCTACCTGCTGGTAATGCACTGGAAATCTAGTCACATGGTAACTCTACACACCTAGAAGACTTGGGACCATTCCCTGGAGAGTGAGGACCATTGGTAAACACCCTCTCAGCACCAAGAAAATTGCCCAACTCCACCATCAATTCAACACCCATCTGTTAAGTGTTAGGTCCCAGTCTGGGGAGAGTAGAGAATGGTGAACACAAGCCCCTGTCTGTGTCCAGAAATCAAACTGTCCTTAGACCCTTCGGCCCATAGAGCCCAGCAGAAGGGAGAAATAGAGAGCTAGCTGGGGATAACTCCAAGTGTGGCTGTGTCCCTAATAAGAGTGAAGTGATACAGTTCCCCAGCCAGCGGCTGATAAGCAAAGCTGTGGGCAGGAATCCAGATCAATCTGGTTTGGGGGCGGGTGACTCTGGAGGCAAAGACCTCAGCCTTATTTCAGAGGTTTCTTCCTTATTTCTGATCATGTTCTACCTTTGTGCCAGGGGGTGCCCAGCTGCCCCAGGCACCCAGACCACTGGCCCTCCCTCTCATCTGTTATATGCATGTGAGGGGTCATCAGCCACAGTAACGTTTGTTTCTCTGCTAAAAAGGGACTCCATATTGCCATGCCCCACAGCTGTGGGTCATGGGTCGCTCTTCCAATAGAGCTGGGAGACTCAGGCCATAGGGACAGGGATTTGCCACTATAACTGTCCTCATGACATCAAACACTTGAGTCATACCCAGTGACCGCCACGCTGCACAAAGGCTAAGTGGAATACCTCTGCATGACACAGTCTATAAACTAGACACCCTAATAGATGAGTGGGAACTTAGAACACAAGGGAGCGAGCGTACCATACTCTGAGTGAGGCTGAGCATGTCTGCATTCTCAGCAGCAAACCTGTGCACCGCGCTGGGTCAGGGTGACTCCCAGCTGGGTGGAATGAGGCGGGACAATTTGTGGGTGTGGCTAAGAATGGCCATTTGCTCACTTCTCATTGATTTCTACAGTTCCCACTGGCATCCTTGGACCTTGGCTGCCCACAGGTTAACTGAGAACATGGACCTGCGTTTTCTGTGGCTGGCTGTGAGCCAGAGAATGTGACTGCCATCTCTGATGCAGCTTGTCACTGGGCCTCCCTCTCTACCATGCTCAGAGAAGAGTGAGACCTACAGGCACATGGCCTAAGTATGGTGCCCAGGAGAAGCTTAGTCAGGAAGGCATTGGTAGCAGTTCCAGATCACTACAGCATGAAAGAACTCTGGGCTGGTACCTCAACATCCACGTTGGGAGAGCTTTCCCTCGGGTCATAGTCGTAGAGAGCCACCATTCTTCGCGTGGGCACAGAGTGACCCCGGCCACTTCTTCTGCTTCTCTCTGCAAAAACCATAAGATCTAGTCATGAAGATCGCCAAATCAGTGCTGTCTCCACTCAGTGCCCAAAAGGGTATGCGTAACCTGCTAATGTCCCTAGCTTGGGAAAAGTGTCTCAGCCTCCAGTGCTTAATGTTTTTTTCTAGACTGTTCACCTTTACAGTGACATTCTCCCTTGTGTCTACCCATGCCACAGGGGCTCTATGAAGTAGGGGACCTCCTCCCCACATGAGTCCAAGTAGTCTGAGGTACCAGGTGACTAAGACTTGGGAAAGCCTAGTAGGCACCATGAGGTTCTGATCATTGCTCTGGGAAAAAGCCACAGCTATCCCTTGAATTGAAACCTTCCTTCCTGGAGGGAAGATGGAAGCTCTTAAAACTCACAAAGCTAAGGAAACTTACAAGGCTCAGAATACTCGGAAGTTCACAGGACTCACAAGGCCCCTCCCCAAGCTTCTAAAGCTGTGAAAAATTGCTAGGGAAGAAGACTCTTGGTGGAGCCACTTGCTAGGTGTGCAGGAACTTCAGGGGTGCAGTTCTGGTGAGACATCACATATGTTGGGGGGGGGGTGTCTTTGAGTCACCCAGAGTAGCATGGCCAGGTGGCAGCATGGTGATCACCAAAGGCAAGGTGAGCACAGTTACCATAATGGATAGCACAGGCAAAATAATACCTACAATGGCCTGACTTTGGGGACAGGCTAATTAATCATGGTGTTTCTTGGAACGAAGTAGATAAGACTACCCAGTTTCCATTTGATCTGTATAAGCAGGGAAACTCTAAAACAAATGAAAGAAAGGCTGTATTGGTTCATACTAACAGCATCACAGCCCATCCACCGGTTTCCAGACTTGAGCTAATGACTGATCCAAAGCCCCTTAAAGGGAAGGCAGGTCTCACGAGGAAGGGCCATGTTATGACCAATTTTACAGTCAGCCCTCCTCCCATCCTTCTCCAGAGAGACCTATGGCCTTTTATTAATGTAACTAGCTGTACCCTGGGGAGAGGGAACCTCAACTGAGGACTTGCCTCCATCAGACTGGCCTGTGAGTAAGTCTGCGGGGGCATCTGTTTCGATTGATGATTAAAGTAGGGGTGGGGAACAGCCCTCTGCGGGTAGTGACACCCCTGGGTACTAAGTTGTAAAGAAACCTGGCTGAGCCATCCAGTACGCGGGGGTCCGCTATGTTCTGTGCCTCAGGTCCCGCCATAACTTCCCTCAATGCTGGACTGCGGACTGTAAGGTGAAATAAAGCCTTTCCTCCCCAAGTTGTTGTTGTTTTTTTGTTTGTTTTGTTTTGTTTCGTTTCGTTTTGTTTTTTGGTTGCAACGTTTTTGGCACAACAGAAAGCAAACTAGAATGAGAAGCAAAGACTTTTAGCTGCACTTCTCCCATCAGACACTTGTGTGTGTGTGTGTGTGTGTGTGTGTGTGTGTGCATGTGCAAACGCTAGGATGTGTGAATACTCCTAAAGCGTGCAGGGGCATTTCTGTACTGGCTTGCAGAGTGAGTTTTGCCCGACAAGAAAGGGTAGGAAATCCTCCCGAGAACTGGGCACTCAGGTGCTGTGTGGTCTGTGCTTCTGGGGGCTGCAACTCCCCGCCTCCCCTCCCCTACCCCCACCATGGACTGTGCAAAAAGTGTAAGCACAGCAGAGCCTGAGGGACCTGCACTCACCTATTTTCTCCACGGGTGTGTTCAGAGGGAGGAAGCCTTGTCTCAGCAGCTGGTCCATCATCTCTTCGTCATCCGCGTGGATCTCGGAGACCATGTTACAGGGAATGAGGCCAAGCCGGGCGCAGGTCTCCCCACGGTAGAAGCCATCTGCGTCTTTGTCTCCGTATACCTGGAGCCATGGCGGGGGTGGAGGAGTGGAGGGGGGGGGGGGGGGGGGGGGTGAGGGGGGCGGGGAAGTAAGTAAAGAATTTTGATAGGCTGGCTCAGCCATACACCAGCCCCACCAACAGCAGAGTCACCTAAAGTCAAAACTGCTCAGAACACACTTTTCAGAGTCCACCCTTCGCCTGCATCAGTCACAGGTCCACTGGCCCCGTGACCATGGCTCCTCGTCTTCTCTCCCCTCCCCTTTGTTGGTCAGACACGGAAACCTGTGCTTTCCAAATTCAGGGTCTGTAAGCATAGGCTCTGATGGCACACGTAGTACACGGGACACACTTAGGCATGCAGGGATGTATGCATAGGTGTGTGCACAATCCCGTCAGGCAGACAGGTGAAGGCAGTGGCCCTTTTCCTAGGTGGCGTAGAGGCCTGTCCTATATTCAAGGCTTTCACAACCCTGAGCCATCTCCTCCAACAGCCCTTGAGGCTAACGGGCTACTACTTTCCCTGCTTGCACAAGCACCGCCCCATTCCCCCTGCCAGGTTCTGCCCCCCCACCCAAGACACCACAGCCATCACTACCTTGATGATCTGTCCTTCTTTGAAGGGAAGCTCCTCTTCTGCAGCATCAGGGTTCGGGGACATGGTGAGTGGGTCATAGTCAAACAGTGCCACAAAGATGCGGGCCGGGAGCTCCTCAGCACCAGGGTCGGTTTCTGACTCATCATAGAAGTCTGGAGAAAGGCGGTCTCGCCCGGTGTATTCATCTAGAGCATGCAGGGGACAGAGCACAGGGGTCATGTGACACCCTGTGGAACAGCTCAGGGGTGCATCTGTGGAAAGGACAGCCCTGGGTACTCATCTTTGTCTGTTTGGGCTCACCATGGGGCCAGAAATCCCCCAGAGGTGGACGGCCGAAGCAGGTGATAGCTTCAGAACAGGGCCTCACTCCAAACTAAGCCATACTGTGAGTGGAAGCCGTGGTAGCAAGAAGTCTTGAGTCAGTGGGTCTGTCAGCATAGGTGGTCGCTCCCCTCAGAGTAGAAATGTGACCCTCGAGACATGCTTCCTGGGTCCTCAGCAGAACACAAGGCTAACTATACGTTTATTTACCACTCACTCGCATCTCAGAGTTCAAAATGGCTGACAGCACTATTCTCCCAGCTCTGAATGTTTAACCAGCAGCAAAAACCACCTCTATGGAAGGGAACTAATGCTTTTTCACTATCTAGTGGTGATTTTTTTTCAAATCCTAATGTGAGTGTGTGTGTGTGTGTGTGTGTGTGTGTGTGTGTGTGTGTGTGTGTGTCTTGATATCATGAGATGTGTGGTTGTCTAGCTATACCGGCACAATGCTCATTACAGACTCCCCTCATGCAGACCCGCCCCCCTAAAATGATGGCAAATAGCACCTTTTGCACTCCGCACTCAGACACTTTTTAAAGAGGATTTATTTTTAATTATGCATAGGTATGTGCATGTGAGTGCAGGTGCCTCAGAGGCTGGAGGAGCCGGGTCCTCCAGGAGCTGGAGTTACAGGTGGTTGTGAGTCTCCTGATGCAATTTCTGGAGTCAGACGTCCACTGGAAGAGTAATACATGTTCTTAACTACTGAACCATCTCTCTAGTCATCCCCCCAACCCTCACCCACCTTGGACACTTTAACTGGCTCCAGGGCATTTTCAGTACAGTGTCAATGCTTGGCTGTTCCGTAGTTTAGGGAGTTGTGATAAAGAAAGAAAAGTCTGTGCATGTTTGGGACAGGTGAAAGTGTTCTTCAGATAATTTCTCTGTATAGTTGGTCAAATCTGAGAATGCAGAACCTGAAATCCAGAGGCCAGTTGTGTACACTTGCACACACATGTACATGGGCGTGCATTTCATAGAGAGGGATACAATAGAACATTGGTCCTCAACCTTCCTAATGCTGTGACCCTTTAATACAGTTCCTCATGTTGTGGTGATCTCCAACCATGATATTATTTCATTGCTACTTTATAACTGTAATTTTGTTACTGTTATGAATCATAATGTAAATATCTGATATGCAGGATATCTCAGATGCCACCCCATGAAAGGGTCATTCAACACCCCCACAGGGGTCACCACCCACAAGCTGAGAACTGCTGCAATAGTCTGTGGCCAGGTAACGTCCCGGTCCTGTGAGTTGGTCAGAAACTGGAAATGGCAGGAGGAAGAGCAGCTTGGGAGATCAACCTGACCCGACAACTATCTCTAGCCTGTGACTTGGGGGACAACATAGGTGGACAGAGAACACCAAAGAGATGGCTTCTTTACCCACCAAATAATAATGATTTAAAGATGCACACCTGCACTAGGAAGGGGTCCTCACACTTGGTCATCACCCCATGGTTCCACAGTCGCCATTTCCCAGACCCCTAAACGTAATGTTTACCTGTCCCATGTCAGAAAGTCTAAGGGGAAAAGAAGTAAAATATTCCAGGTTTTAAAATGAGGTGAAATTGAGAAACCCCCACACCATACTGTCTCTCTGAAGCCATTTGTACCTTAGGGCACAAACCATTTGTACTGCTGCCTTCTTGTCCTGGCTTCTGTCCCTTTCTTGTTCATGTATTGTAAACATGCCTCGAGGGCTGGGGAGTTGGCTCAGAGGCTAAGAACACTGGCTGCTTTTGCAGAAGACCTGGGTTCAGTTTCCAGCACCCGGGTTCCCAACAACCTATAACTCCAGTTCCAGGGGATCTGGCGCCCTCTTCTGGCCTCCACAGGCACTGCATGTACACGGAGCACAGACATAACATCACTAATAATACACATAAAGACAAATCTTAATAAAAACATGGTTATATGTATGTATGTGTCTATAAATAATATTCAGCAACTCTACAAACATAAAATACAATAAAACAAAGTTCCCTTTAATTTGTGCTTGGACAAAATCCTCTACAGCCTGACCTGTTCATTTCTTCATTGTGATTTTGGCAGGCAGGTGTGAGAACTCCCACAGTCACTCTTACAGGATGATGTGTGGAACCAGGGGCAGCTGTGAGGCCCCACTTGGGACCTAGCTGGGGTATGCAAGAGGAGCTTAGCTCCCTGTCATGCCGCCTGGTTGGAGAAGTTTCACCTATAGAAACAGCACAGGGATGGGAATTTCCAGATGTGGCCTAAACCAGCATTTGGTGTCTGTCTGTTCTTTGTGCTTCTCTGGGTTGTGTTATGTGGTACTTCTGTGGCTAGCAAGCCTCTGTGGCCATGAGTTGAGTGTGACCCTAAGGACGGAGGCCTATGGCCAGCTTCCCCTGGACCACACCATTACATCCTCCGGGATACACAGGAGTGCCTTCGCTCAGGAACAGCTTACCCACATCATGATACATCTCACCTAAATGTCTGATATTATCTACAATGTGTAACATTTTCTTGGCAGGGATGGACTCTCTCTTTTGAAGGACTAGACTTGGTCCAGCTAGCGTTCAATTTTCAACATGTCCTGTGGATGCAGGATGTGCTGTTTCCCCCCAAACCACCAGGAGAATGGGAAACAATGAGAGAGTCCAAGTTGATCAGTAAGACCAACTCCATTACACTCAGACAGGTGACGACATTCATTTTCAAGAAGGTAACACCCTCCCCACCAGCCCAAGCCTTGCATTCAATGGGTCAGGTCAGTAAGATTAACCTAAAGGCCAAAAATTCCTAAGAAAAAAAAAATTAAGCACAATTAAATGTCTTTGGAAACAGAAAGTGAACTAAGGAACCTGGTGTCATTAGACAGGGGGCTAAGGAACCTAAATCATGCAGAACATGGTTTACTTAATATTAGTTTTGGAAATCAGATTATTAATAGCCACCATATTTTACTTAGTTGAGGTTCCACTGTCTATTAAAAATAGACCCAGGAAAATATGATATAAAGACTTCATTACCCCTAGGAAAGAAAAATGGATGCTTTTGGAATAGAGGAGGTTTCAAAAATACTAATTGCTAATGTTTTTTAAGTTTTTGTCTTTTATATGTATGCATGTGCACCATGTGTATGTGGAGACCTGAAGAGGGCGACAGATCATCTGGAACTGGAGTTACAGCCGGTTGTGAGCCGCCATGTGGGTGCCGGAGAATGAACCCCGGTCCTCTGCAAGAGCAACAACTGCTCTGAACCACTGAGCCATCTCTCCAGACCCTGATTGCTAGTATTTTAACAAGAAAAAGAGAATTAAGGGCCAGAGGAACATGTCCTCTGACCTCTGACCCCTGACCCCTGACTATTAGTCACTGACTCCTTAGCCCACCTGCCCGTGTTCTTCTTGGTGAGTGACAGACCTATCCCATGGATGGTTTCTTCTGAGGTCTTCGACAGGCACTTAGGGCTGTGGTTCCACACATGCGTACACCATGCAAAGTGCTGGGTTTAAATTATGTTTTTCACACGGGTTCTTGGGTGGCTACAAGAACTGAGAAGAGGCAAGGCATGGCTCACGCTCTTTCAAGTGTTAGGATGAAGGATGTGATCTTTGTTACACAGCGTTACTCTCTTTGGGGCCAGCCACCCGCCTGCAGCCTCCTGTGTTCTTCACCTTAAGAATCCAGACAAACCAGCCTGGCGGTGGTGGTGCATGCCTTTAATCCCAGCACTCGGGAGGCAGAGCCAGGTGGATCTCTGTGAGTTCGAGGCCAGCCTGGTCTACAGAGTGAGTTCCAGGAAAGGCGCAAAGCTACACAGAAAAACTCTGTCTCAAAAAACCAAAAGATTCAATGACAAGGGTCCCAGCCAAGGCAGTAAAGGCTGTCCCTGGCTCTTAATGACAAGGGTACCTGACAGGACAGTGCAGCCTGTCCCCAGTGACAAGGATGCCTGACATGTCTGTGGGCATGGGATATCCCTGCCTTTTCCTTTTTCTGTCTCTGACTTGCTGGGCAATTGGAATAGAAATCCTGCCCTAACTCCTTACATGACATATATCTTGACCATAGCAATGTCCATTCCTGCTTATGATGTCTCTGCTTGGAGTGGTGGGGTGGTGATGGGAGTCACAAAGGCCTGTTTATTTGGCCATGTGATATCTCCAGCAGAGCTACACCCTTTATTTGTCAAACAATAGCACTGAGACTGGACAGACACCTTGGCTAGCTAGCAGGGCATGAGCTGAGCCTTGAGTGAGCCAGCCCTGGCTCTCAAGCCTCAGGACAGAAGTCCCACCGACTGGGACAGCCCAGACTTATTTCTGCTCACTTTGTCCAGGTCGCTTGGCCAGGTACTAGGATCGGAGCACAGAGCCCTGCGCTGATCTGCTATCTTGGGGTCCGCGGTTTCTGAGTCTGGCCACACACCTCTTGCTATCTTCTGGATCGCTGAGAACAGATTTTGGTGGTGGTGGTTGGGTGGGGTTTAGTGGGGTGGTGGTGTGGTGTGGGGATGGATTCTGAGGCCTCACACTCCACCAGCTGCAAATACAACCAGCCGAGGACATCTTTAAGGGTAAAACAGATGCCTCATGAAGGTTGTAGGGCTGCAGAAGCAAACGCTTCCCTGCCACTGCAGAAGGATGAAGCCCAGAAAGGATTCCTACGGCTGTGTGGCTTCCTCTTGGGGTTGGGGAAAGAACCGTGTTCCAACACTTCTTGCTCACGGTGATTTGAATCCTTTCCAACTTGGGTCACCTAAGCAGATTTTCCTCCTCTCTGACATGGCGAACCTGGTATGGTCCCCAGCCATTCCTGCTTAGTGGCTCTGCTGTGGGGTGTGTGTGTGTGTGTGTGTGTGTGTGTGTGCGCGCGCGCGTGTGTGTGGTGTGTATTCACCTGGTTTATTTGGCTCCTCCCCTTCCCTGTTGCCTCATGAACACCACTTCTTAGAACTCCTGTCCGCACGATTCCATGCCAGGGGCAGCTGTTGCCCCCGACCTGCCACCACCCTTGGCATGAGTTGGTGACAATCACCAAATGACAGCTTTGGGCACCACTGGCAGAATCCCGAGTGGTTTGTGACAGAAGGAAGCCCAGCTGTCCTGCAGTGGGTGGAGGCAATGGAATTGGGGTGGATGGTGAGGTGCAGGGGCAGCGGTGGATGGGGAAGGGAGCACTTATCTTGGGGACACTTCCAGCTTCCAAGTGTTCCCAAGACCTGCACCAATGTGGCCTATGCACGCAGATGACTCGACTTACCTGGAGCTCGTGTGGAATATTTGGGGTATATAATCAACTCAATCAATCATCAATCAATCAATCAATCACTCTCTCTCTCTCTCCCTCCCTCCTTCCCTCCCTCCCTCCCTCCCTTCAGAAAATTCCTAAAGCACATCTCTTGAGTATGTTTGAGTGTGGGTCCAGAAAGGATTTAGCAGGAAGGAAGAACTGCGTCCTCCATGTGGGAATCTGGGAGGCATCATCCCAGGGGCTGGGGTTGATGGAGTAGGGGGCAGGAAGGATAAAGCCAGGAGATGCAGTATGTTGTCCTCTCTCTCTCTCTCTCTCTCCTCCTCCTCTCCCCAAACTTTCTCTGGGTTCCCCCCCCACACACACACAACGGTGGCTGTCACGAGGTGAGCCACTCTCCTCCCGCACCGTCCCTGCCATGATGGATCGAACCCTGACATGTGAGTCCTGTTGTCCTTTATCTCTTCAGTTATTTTTTCTCAGACATTTGTCACGGGGACCAAAGTCCTCATGTGTGACCCCTGAATTGTTTTTAATTCAGGTGGTAGACAGAAAGTGAATGATACGGATCAGGCCACTAACCAATGGATGGAGCCATCGTCGGCCGGTGCCTCTGAGGACCTCCGCCACCGTGAGGATACCTTCGGCTCACGTGATCCATCCGGTCTCCTCGCCCCATCAAAGCAGAGTTTCCTAAAATCTAGACCCGAAAGAATACCGTGGTTAGGTCTGGCCGGCCTTGGAAAGGAAAGGAGGAGTTAAAGCCAAATCAATCCGGATTGGAAGCAAAAGCACTAAAGGCAACTAAACGTAGCTTTTAACTGAAAGGTTAGCTGAGTGACCCGGGGGGAGAAGCCAGCTGGGCCCAGGACCCTGCTTTTTACATCAGGGTCCCTTCTGGACACACCGCAGTGGGGCTGGTAGTAAAAATGAGTCATAGGAGGAAGCTTTTGGTAGATGCTATTGCTCCTGAAGGTAAATCTTCGGAAGCAAACTGACTATGATTTACAGTTTAGGCGCCATTGCAGATAAGTCTTCTGGTTTTGTTATCCCACCCCCAAATGCCACACTAGCAGAGATCCATGGTTCCCAAAGTCCATCACAGACAGAAGGGGTATGGTGGGTTCCGGACACTCAGAGGGCGGTGTCTGCATGCTGTCAGCTTTGATCATGCTCTGTGGTTAACCTGGGCCTGCACAGACCCCCTGTCTAGAGATGTCTACCTCTCATTTGGACTAGGAGTCAGAACTGACTGAAAGGAAGCAGATCACTAGGAATCAGGCTGGTGGAGGCCATTCCCAGGACACAGGAGCCAAGGTGTCTGAGCCGACAGCCATGGGTGAGACTGGGCGGGTACCCTGGGGTGCAGGCAGCGCAGAGCGTGGACACATCACAGAGTGCGCAGCTCAGAAGGAGGCTTGCCACCATGCTGGTGGCCGACTTGTGTGCCCAAGGACAGTCGAGCACAGCGGGGGGTGGGGGGGGGCAGACGTTGTAGAAAGGATACAATTATTACAGAGATGTATGAAGCCTTGGATGAACCCTTGCTGTGTGGTAGACACAGAGGGGAAAAAAGACTGGAGGCTGAGTAAGACCTTGGAAACAATTTATAAAAAATGAGTTTCTTCCCTGGTTATGCTCCATATTTTTAGACAGTTATAGATGAAAGCCAAAAGGAAAAAAGAAAAACTTAAAAAGCCAAAACAACAAGGACAAAAAGCCTTTGATCATACCAGTGTCCTCCTTGAGTCCCTAAGGATCATTTTGTGTGTGTGTGTGTGTGTGTGTGTGTGTGTGTGTGTGTGTGTGTGTGGAGGGGGTGAGGGGAGGGATGTGTGTTTCCCGAGTTCTAGATATTCAGCAGTTCAGCTAACCCTTAATTAAAACTTAGATTCAGTTGTCCTTTAAGTAAAGCAGCCGTAACCATCGCTGATTCTGTGGGGGAGATTGTTAACTCCAAAGCAAGAAAACCTTCGGGATGGTCAAGCAACTGGGAAGCAAATGGGACTGAAGAAATCAAAAAGATGCAGGGAGAACCAAAGAGAAGAGCGGCCCAGAGAGTCCCCGGATGCACTCCGCAACCCGAACCAAAGGCAAAACCAACAAAAGAATGAGCTCGGATTGGTTTGGCAAGCGCGCGCAGGGGAGGATGGTTACTTGACACACCAAAGGGCCGTCTGCCACTCGGGGAGGAGGCTGTGCGAGCCGCTCAGCTGCCCTACTGTCGGGCATGGCTGGGCTTTTCCTCCAGACACCCCGAAAATCTTCGTGGTCGCTGGCCTCGTCCCAGCCATCCCTCCTGGGCATGGGCCTCTCCGGGCTGAGCTGGGGGTCATCGCTCCTGATGACGTCACTGGGGTCCACCTGCTCCCCAAAGTCCTCTTCGATGCTGCTCTGTCGGGTCAGCGTCCGCCTCCGGGCCAGTAGGGGCCTCGGGCTTCTCCTACAGGGACAGTGACCAGGGCCTGGACTGCATTTGGTGGAGGTGCTCCTGAAACTAAATCGAGACTCTTCCTCCTCACTGCCACAGTCCAAACCACTGTCCGGGCTCCTGGTGGCCGAGCGGCTGAACCGACAACCTCTGTCTTCCAGAAAGAGATCCTCCATATGGATGCCCGGGCCCCTGTGCTCTGCAGGGAGCCAGGATCCCTGTAGGACTGGATGTCCCCAACAGGACCGCGCTGGCCCACGCTCCATGGCCAACAAGGCCCTGGCTCTGGAGGACCCCATGCCCTGCCTGAGCAGCGGCTCGCCATGCTCCGTGTCCTCCTCAGCTACCTCAGGGATACTGAACAGTCTCTTACTGCGGTGGGGCTGTTGGGGGAACTCGGGCTGCTCCAGGAAAGCGCCTTCCAAGCTCCTAGCCTTATGGCATTCCTTGGGGACAGCATGTGTGAGAGAGCGGTGTATGACCAGACATGAGGCGGTGGAGGAAGAAGAGAAAACACACACAGAATTAGTCTTGGCAGGGAGGCAGGGGGCAACATGAGGCAGCCTTTGCTCATGGGGACCTGCGGCATGCCTGCTGGGGCTCTGGGATGGAGCAAATGGGCCACGTGGTGGGTGCCGAGCTGGTGGGTGCCGAGCAGGAGGTGAGGGACAGCACACAGACGAGCCAGCGGGACGTCAGGAGCAGACGCCATGCGGGTGAGCCAGAGGGAGAAAGGGTGGCCCAGATGGGAGGGCACAATGCTCCCAGGCCCTTTCCTGCTCCTATGCTGATGAGTTACCCAGAGTAGTGGGGGAATTTGTCTGCTACTGTGGCTGATTCCCTGCAGCCTGGGGACAGCTGCCATTGAATGCCCAGTGTAGCTGGAGGTGGCCCCACAGTGTCCCTGTCCAGTCCTGTGGACTGCTTCCTTCCCAGCATTGGCACCCCAGCCATCCATTTTTCCCTTAGCTAAAGCAATAGCCAGATTCCTTTAAAGCACACCTGTGTGCTGATGAATGTTGCCTTAACAGACCCAGTGCCTACTTGGTACCTACAAAGGACCAAGATCCTCTGCCTCTGCACCTGAGATTTATTTATTTATCACATCTGGCCCATCTGGTCTCAGCACCTGGCACAGAGCTGACCACTCTTGAGGTTACTACGTCAATCCTCCTGCATTCCGGCTTTAGCCAACGTCTCCATGGGCACCATTCCCTGCCAGCTCCAGCCATCAGCCTCTGTCTCTTTCAGAGAAGCATCTTTTGGTACCAACCACTGCCTGCTCTATACTTTCCTTTGGGGAGATTTGACTGATTCTAGGAAAGCTGCTCTCGTCCTCTGCTGAGATCTGGGGGGTACATCTTATGATGGGTGCTCGTGATGGCCTTGCCAGCTGCCCTCGCTGGCCTGTGGACACCTCGGACCGTGTGGGAAGGCTGTTTCCTCCTAGTACCGTCTACTGTATACATCCGACACTGCCCACGAGTGGGTGGGCACCGGATCTACTAACTCATGTCTCTTTCTCCTTTATTGCGCCACATTCAAGGATGTTTGGCTCGGGGGTGGTGAGCACTATGAAGGTGAAGGATGATAGCTGAAAAAGAGGGTAATACGGGGTAGGCAGGTGAGCTGGGCCAGTTGGAGATGAAGAGTCGTGTGCCCTGGTCCCTCCAGGAAAACCTGGCTTGGCTTAGCCAGTCACTGTAATATGGGACTAAGGGTCTAATGTGGCCACAGCTCCCAACTGCCCCTGGCAGTTTATTAGGAGAATCTTGAAACCCACACCCATAAGAAGCCCGGTGGGTGAGCAGCATACACCTGTGTCTACCCTGATCCCACTTCCTCTAGGATACTGCTGGGCTGTTTGTAAGAGGGTGGGAGCTACATGGGCTACCCCTCCTGCTTTGCAACACCCTTGCTGGTCCTTCCTTTGTTAAGCAGTTCCTGAGAGGCAGCTTCTAAATATCTTCCCCTGTCCAGAGAAGCGTCTGGAAGGTGGAGGGCACAGGTGTATGCCTTTCCCTGACCCCACCCATGAACCCTTTCAAGGTGACTCTTGCTCTGGAACACGGCCCGGGGCAGGTAGGAGTCTCAGATTCAGAAGAGGTCTGTGTGGGACCCACTGGGGGAGGGGCGCAGGGAACGGAGTGAGCTACGCCATGCAGGACCACATGGAGGTCCCCAAAGCCCCTGCAAGGACTTTTATGGGGAAAACATCCATATGATCCCCATAGAGGCCCTGAGCAGACCTCAGTAATATACATTATCGTCTGCCCACCACAGTGCAAGATGATGCCCACCTGCAGAAATAAGCCCTGCAGGCTTCACCCCACCCCCAACTACCTTCTCATGAAGTAGCCACCCTTCCATCTCAAACCTCCAGTGGTGGATGGTATGGACTTTCTCCTGGTATGGGGCTCCGGTGATGGACCCAGGAATGTGCTGTCCTAGGCCTCCTCTGGCCTCAGCTGCATGGCTCTAGCCCACCATGGATTCCTCCTCTTACACAGGAATGTGTGGCCCAGCCCCAAATGCTGGTTCAGTACTAACCCAGAAGCTGCACCTTCTATATGAGGCATGTAAGGCTGAGGCTAGTTTTGTTGCTTATAATTCTATTCCCACTGCAGTGTCGCTATGTCCAGGGGTTCCAAGTGGATCCCCCCAGTACCTAGACCTCTTGGCAAGGCAGACAGGAGCAGCATGTAACTCCTGAATGCACTCGTGAAACAATCCTAGCAAAGGGACAGAAGGGAGCATCCCCCAGATTCGGGGCACCCAGTCATGAGCTCAGTGCTCACCTTGAGGGCGTTGTGAGAGGTACCACTGGGCCGGCGCCGGCCCCCATCCTCCAGCTGCATCTCTGAGTACAGTTCCTCCTCATCCTCCTCCATGATGTCCGACAGGTCTGACCCCCGGCTGCTCTCTGTGTGGTAATCATCTCCATGGCAACAGTGCGGCTGTGGTCAAAAAGGAACATAGATGAGACTTCTTCTTTTTTCGATTTATTTATTTTTATTTTTATGTGTAGTGGGCGTTTTCACCTGCATGTATGTCTGGACGCTACATGTGTGCCTAGTGCCTGTGGAGGTCAGAAGAAGGCATTGGCTCCCCTGGAACTGGAGTTAT
Organism: Peromyscus attwateri; assembly: GCA_902168425.1. Taxonomy (NCBI): domain Eukaryota; kingdom Metazoa; phylum Chordata; class Mammalia; order Rodentia; family Cricetidae; genus Peromyscus; species Peromyscus attwateri. The sequence goes on along the minus strand of CABHPP010000509.1, from coordinate 59,789 downwards.
GGACAATCGTGAGCCACCATGTAGGTGCTGGGAATCCAACCTGGGTCCTCTGAAAGTGCTATCCTTAACCACTGAGCTATCTCTCCAGCTCCTGATAGGACATCTTGCACATGCCACAGGCTCTCAGGCTACCCTCCCTGAGTCCTGGACTCGTATTTGCCAACTTGTAGAACCCGTGTAACCAGCCCACGTGGGCACAGTGTATGCAAACAAAGCCAGATACAACTTTGCTTAAGCAGCAGAGAGGGGATGGCACGGGTCACCCTACTCTGACAGGCACGAGGATCCTGGACTCTGGAGGAGACAGAGCAAGCAGTGTTGATACATCACATCATATGATGCTCAACTTCCAACCTGTCACTTCTGTACATCACTAGCTGAACAATGGCTCAAGCCCAACATTGCCAGTTCAGATAGCTGAGGGGCTAGGGCACTCATGTGTACATGTCTCTACAGTGTCACGCAAGAGGACATGACAGGACAAGTGGTTACATGGGGTGACACTGAGGCTTTTAAGAGAACCATTGTAAAGCAAACAAATGTGCATATGTATGTACAGACACACACAGATACATGCTCATGTGCATATATATGTCCACATATAAGAACCACATAGGGCCGGTGGTTGTGGCGTATGCCTTTAATCCTAGTACTCGGGAGGCAGAGCCAGGCGGATCTCTGTGAGTTCGAGGCCAGCCTGGGCTACAGAGTGAGATCCAGGAAAGGCGCAAAGCTACACAGAGAAACCCTGTCTCAAAAAAAAAAAAAAAAAAAGAACACGCATAGGAACATGTTTACATGCACACTCATCACAATACACATACTCATACAGAGACACATAGATGCATAGGAACACATGCTGACATCCATATACATGTCCACACACACATGCACACACATCTCTATACACAAGTGCACATAAACACATACACAATGATCATAGGAATTCAGTCACATGTACTCACATATGAGCACATGTGCCCAGGTACTATATATGAGCACACGAATAAACATACTTAGGCACATTCATATCAAACAAGTAGACACGCATACACAGACATGCATAAAACACACACACATGCACCCATATAGACACAGAGGAACACATTTTCACATGTCCACACATGAGAACACATACATGTACATATTCATGTACACAGGTACACACAGAGGCATGCACATATACAAACAGGAACACATACACACACCATACACACTTATATACAGGCACACACATACACACACATGCACATATCAAATAGACACAAGGGCATACACAATTTCATGTGCGTACATAAACACTCTGACGTGTGGGCACACACATGATATATGAACACATGGGCAATGTCTTCATAACTCCAAACTCCTATGCATCCAGCTAAAGCCCCTGGCAGCCAAGGGCTGATGCAGGGGTACGCACGCTCACCTGCTTGCCCAGCTCCGACCCTTTCAGGAAGTCGTCCACAGAGGTACCCCTCCTCTTGACCTCAGGGGAGGCGTAGCCATCCTCCTCGTCTGAGTTGGCATATTGTCCAGCACTGCTCCGCTCCAGAAAAAGGCTCCTTTTCTCTAACTTGGAAAGAGAAAAGGACCAAGATGAGCAGGCATGTGGGGAAGGGCTGGAGGGGACCCCAGGAGCACACACTGTTGTTATTCCCAGCCTCAAGTGCTGAGAAGGGCAAGGAGATCCCCAGGGGTACCCCAGAGAGGCCTCTCACACACGGAGCCCTGCAACCTCCCCCAGGGCAGATGCATGAAATATGCTGGGCTGTGACCCCTTAAGACTGTGACTCTAGGCTGCTGCTGGAGGGTGGCCCCCTTGAGGTCCAGGCTCCCGGGACCAGCTATTCCCCTCACCTCTCCTCTCTATGAGCTTCACTGAGCTCACCCTGAGCTTCACTGGAGGGAACCACAGACCTCCGTGGGAAACTTCTTCCTCCATTGCTTGCCTCGCCTGGCTTTAATTTGGACAGTGATCACGACATTGAAGCAGGAACCCAGGAAGGGTCTCTGGCCCAGCCTAACAGCCACTGGGCTCTCCAGGATCCACTCTGAAGCTGTACTGGGATCCTCTGCCCCATAAGCATCTCTCAACCATAAGCATCCCTCAGTGATTCCAATGCAGGCCTGGCTCCAGCCTCCCTGAGCCTCAGCGCACCCTTCAAGCAGAGGCCCCAAGTTCATGAGTATATGTTGTAAGTGTCAGTGGCCACTATTGAACAAACCAGATGTCACAGACAATCTGATGTTCTAGTTTCCCAAAAGGTTCTGGGGCCCTGGGGTCAGGGGAGCTCTGTGCCCTCGTGGGGCTACATGGGGCTGAACATGTGGTAGACACAACCTCCCAGGCACCTGCAACTCCAGTGCTGACCCTTGCTGTGGATATCACTTTGTATGCTGTGAATGTGTTGCTCTGATTGGTTAATAAATAAAACGCTGATTGGCCAGTAGCCAGGCAGGAAGTATAGTATAGGCAGGACAAACAGAGAGGAGAATTCTGGGAACAGGAAGGGTGAGTCAGGAGATGCTGCCAGACACAGAGGAAGCAAGATATGAAGGCAGAACTGAGAAAAGGTACCAAGCCACATGGCTAAACATAAATAAGAATTATGCGTTAGTTTAAATGTAAGAGCTAGTCAGTGGTAGGCCTGAGCTAATGGCTGAGCAGTTTTAATTAATATGAGCCTCTGTGTGTTTCCTTGGGTCCAAGTGGCTGCAGGACTGGCGGGTAAGAGAGATTTGTCCTGACCATGGGCCAGGTGGGACACAGGAAAACTTCAGCTATAGACCCTTGGCCATGTATCCTCACTCTCCTGACCTGGGCCCTGGGAGGAGGGTGCTTCCAGCCTTGGCAGACATTCCCAGGGATCACTATCCTGGGGAGACCCACAGAGCTACCTGACACTAAGAGGGTCCTGCCAGTACGTCCCTCTGCCTCCTTGGTGGAGAAACTCGAGCTTGCCCCAAACATCTGGGCATCAGGTAGGTGGATACGTGGGAGAGATGGGAAGGTCCTGGGCCAGTTCAGTCCTGGGCCCTATTCCCCCAGGCCTGGTGGGGAGGGGTACCCAATAGGCGACTTAGTAGTGCACATCTCATTGCTCACTTTGAGAGCGTGTCCTAACCTTACTTAATCTCCATAGTAACAAAAGCCCCTATCCCTAACATACACATATATATACTCAGACTGGGATGTTGTAGTCAAAGAACAGGTCTTGCCCGGTTCAGGACAACAGTCCTAGGCTGAGGTCTGGAGTACTCTCTGGTAGATCTGCCTCTATCGGCCAGGCACAGGGACAGGTCATACCCTACCCCAAGAGTACAGGGACCAACCTGCTTGGAAGATACAACTTACCCTGCTACTTTCGGCCACTCTCTGTGCAGCCTCCCGGGCCATGGCCTTGGCGACGGTGGTGGACACGGGGGCTCCTTGTGGCTGAGGGAGGATCCGGCTGGGTGAGGGTGACCTTCTGCCCGGGCTATGCATGTCAGGTGGTTCCAACATGTGGCCATGCGCAGGGCCGGGTGGCCGGCTCTGCTCCCAGGTCTCGTCCACTTTGACGTGGGGACCCAGGTGTTGGTCTTTGGTATCCAGGTCACTTGCTAATGGCTTTGGTGGGGGAGCAGTCCTCGGGTGGGGGGCTGGAGGCACCAGGAGGTCAGGGGGGATGGCAGCGAGGGCAGAATCCATGGACTCTCCCTGTGCAGACAGGGTACGCACACTCACGGCCTTGGCCTCCAGGCTTCGCAGCCGGACCAGCTCCACTGCCGTGCCGTCTGCTGTGGGAGCGATGACCTCAGCCACCTGCACACAGAGAAGGACATGTCACAGGCTGTCAGCACGTGGTGACCCAGCTGTGGCCTCTCCTAAAGCCAAATGTCTGGCAGGAAAAGTGTCTATCTTGAGCCTAGCATCTGGCTCAAGTCACTCACAGAGCTAGCCAAGCCAGAGTCTCCGGGAGCCCAGGACTCAGGTAGCTGTGAGATCAATAAATCACAGCCTTCTTCCTCCATCTCTAGATCAGATTCAGGGTTCCACAGGAATCTGAAGGTGACCTTGCTTATGGCCACAGCTGGAGGGAGGGAAGGAGGGGGTAGAGCAAGTGGACTTCCTGGATGTGCATAAAACCTGCCCTTAGAGACCATGGAGCCTGAGCTGGGAAAGCCTGCGGCCTGCGAGAGGTGAATCATGGGAGAAATGGCTGGGGACCTCACACCCAAGTCCAGCAGCCCAAACTGTCACCGGAAGGAAGAATGGGGTGGCAACAGTTGTGTCTTGAATAGGATTGGCCCCCATAGGCTCATATATTTGAATGCTTGGTCACCAGGGAGTGCCACTATTAGAAGGTGTGGCCCTATTAGAGGAAGTGTGTCACTAAGGGTGGGGTTTTGGGGTTTCAGATGCTCAAGCCAGGCCCAGTCTCTCTCTCTCTCTCTCTCTCTCTCTCTCTCTCTCTCTCTCTCTCTCTCTCCCCCTGCCTCCTGTTGATCCTGATGTAGGACTCTCAGCTACCTCTCCAGCACCATGTCTGCCTATGTGCCGCCATGCTTCCCATCATGATGGCGGGATAGTGGACCAAACCTCTGAACTGTAAGCCAGCCCCAATGAGAGGTTTTCCTTTATAACAGTTGCTGTGGTCATGGTGTCCCTTCCCAGTGATAAAAAAAAAAAAAAAACCTGACTAAGACAACAGTGAACAGATAAACAGA
>CABHPP010000509.1:0-45016 GCA_902168425.1 Peromyscus attwateri | reverse complement strand
CCCCCGTGTGTGTGTGTGTGTGTGTGTGTGTGTGTGTGTGTGTGTGTCTATGTGTGTGTGTGCGCGCGCGCATGCATGGGTTCATGCATGCTCTTGGATTACTGGGGCTCAAATGAATGCTAGCAGCAGAACTTGCCAAAAGAGACCTTGTAGAGGTGCTGGGGACTCCAGCACGCGCGCACACGCACACACACACACACACACACGAGACCGTTTGTCACAGCACACCTCCCAAGTGAAGCCACGTGACCCCAGGAGGCTGGGGCACCATGACCATTGGATTTTTTTCCTACCTGGATCCCCCTGCCTTGGAGGATCTGTGACACGGTACATAGAGGGCAAATTAGGATTTGTGTTCTGTTCCGAACCTCTACTTAGGGTATGGGTCTTGAGGCAGTCAATCCTTTGCACCGAATACAGTCTGGCACATGGTGGTGATGATGGTAATGATGTTGGTAACAATAATGATGGAGGTGATGGTGTTGGTAGTAATAATGATAGTATGGTAGTGATGATGAGATGGTAATGTTGTTGATGATGATAATGGTGGTGTTGGTAATGATGATAATAATGATAGTGGTGGTAATGATAACGTAATCATCATGATGATGATGGTGGTGATGACAATGATGGTGATTGATAATGGTGATGATGGTGCTCATGATTAGTGATGATGGTGATGTTGATGGAAACCATGACGATGGTGGCACTGGAGATGGAGGTGATAAGGGTAATGATGATGGTGGTGATGGTAGGGTTGATGATGACAGTATCTAACATTTACTGAGCAATGACCATGTACAAGGCTACGCTCCAAGCACTTCCTAGCATCCAATCCATCTTCCCAGACAGAGAAAAGTGAGTATCGTTGCTATCACCATCCTGCAATGGGAAAGACTGGGGCACAGAGAATAGAAGCAAGTCCCACTGTCACACAGACCATAAAAGCCTGAGTTGGGAACCCCTTTGAGTGAGGCCCTTGGAGCCTTTAGGTGGGTACAGTGCATGATGGGAAAGTTTCAGGGATATCAACCAGGTCATCTGGCAGTGGAGCTGGGCATTCTGTTGGCCCTAAGGTGAGATCTGCCGGAGCTGTGCATTCAGGGAAAGGGCTGCCCACTCACTTGGCCTCAGTTTATGATGTCACAGGAGCGATGCAAACTCCCATAAGCAGACATCCAGAAAGTGAGTCCCAGAGCTCCCATATACTCTGAGAAGCAACCCAAGCTCATGCAAGAGAAAACTAGCTCGACAAATGTCCCTCCTGCTCAGGAGACTAGGATAAGACCAGGCTTTCCCACAGTGCAGAAGGGCCAGGGGATGGATAGCTCCCAGAATCAGAAAGCAGGGTCTGGAGAGATGGCTCAGTGCTTAAGAGCATGGGCTGCTTGTCCAGGGGACCTGGGTTCAATTCCTAACACCCACACCATGACTCATAACCATCTGCAACTCTAGTTTCAGGGGATCTGATGCCCTCTTCAGGCCTCCACAGGTACTGCACACATGTGGTGCACAGACATACGAGCAGGCAAAATAGCCATACGCATAAAATTAAAATAAAATAAAACCAGAAAGCTGACTGTGGGCAGTAGCACTGTTGTCGGGTTAAAAGACAACAAAACCTAGGCCTTCTGGGTTGACAGAGCCCAGTTCCTTTCTGTAAATTCTAGGGGTGCATAGAATGGGAAGGGGGTGTCAAGATATAAGGCTGGACCCCTGAGCTAACAAGAGTCTTGAGGCCCCTGATAACGGGAAAGTCACACTCAGTGAGGTCACATGATGGCTCCACCATAGAGGACACAGATAGGCACTTTGGGGACACAGTGGCCCTTAGTGTCCACCAGTCTCATCCTCAGACTATGGAAAAGATCTTTAAAAAAATAACTTCATCTGTATAGAGCATGTACAGAGTCTACAGTCTGATCGCCATGGGCAGGTATATTCTTTGTGTGTGTGTTAGAAGCCATCTAGGAAGAAGTCCCAGTACACAGGAGGAGGCACCCAGGCTATGTGCAAACACCTCATGATTTTAAAAGGGACTCAAGCATCCTTGAGATTGAGTGTGGACCTGTTCCCCATGGATAATGAGAGGTCGCTGTAAGCATCCATCAGCATGTCGGCATGCAGCTGCCCAGGAGCTCCACCAAGATGAACACTCAAGGCTCCCAAGTGCCAGCCATCTATTACCATTAACACTTGGAAAGCCAGCTCCACTGTCCTGGCAATCATCACAGAGGGAGACTGGGACCTCCAGAGATAGAAAGGGACAGAACAGAGAGCTAGCATCCAGGAACATGTGGGAACCTGGCATATCTCCCAGGGCCCGGGCAGGCTGGTCTTCTGCCTGGAATGAGCCAGTGCCCACCAACCGCAGTGCATCCACAGACCTTCATAGAACCCATCCTCATCCATGTCCCCATAGACGTAGAGGTACTTTCCCGCCGTGAGAGGCAGCTCAGCTTCCGGGTTCTCATTGGGCCCATCAAAGGGGTTGTAACTGTGGGAAGAAATAGTTTCCATGTTAGTGGCCCTGGCCACGGTCTGGCAGCATGTGGTCCCTAACACCTGTTTCATCTCAAATAGTGCCACAACTCACGTTAGTGAGATCCTGTGTCTCCTTTCAAGCCGCCTCTGGCTAGCTCACGCCAATGGTTAAAGGTAATTCTGAAGCCACTGAGAGCACTTTGAATCCGAGGACATTTTGTCTAGATATTTCGTCCCCATGTGTCTCTTTCACCGGAACCACACATTTCCAAATTAATGAGTTACCACGAACAAAATGAATGCTGTTGCTTTTATTTTTTATGATTTATTTCTTTTGTGTGTATATGTGCACGTGTATGTGTGCAGTGTCTGTGGAAGCCAGAAGAGGGCACTGGATCCCTTTGAGCTGGAGTTACAGGCAATTGTGTGAACTGCCTGATGTGGGTGCTTGGAATTGAACCTGTGTCCTCTGGAAGGGTGTCGAGTGCTCTTTACAGCTGAGCCATCTCTCCAGCCCAATTATGTTGCCTCTAAATAGGTATTAACTAACTGAGGTAGAACACTACTTACCTCTTTTTTTTTTCACCTTACAATATGAGATACTATATTTCTACCTCATAAAGTCTGCTGTTGCCTTTTTAGTTTAAGTATGGTATTCCACTGTTGAGGTCACCAAACTTTATGGAACGGCTTTTCTAATGTCAGATGTAGACACCGCTTCTAACTCCTGACTAATAAATGTACTCAGTGTCCTATCAAATGTCCTTATGACATATCTTCCCACACTTCCACAAAGAAAAAGAAATGCTAGAAACTGTATTTGTTTGATCAACGGTCTGCCCCACTGAGTACTTCTAAGGTACGATGCCTGAGATTTCAGCAAGATAATGGAAGGTGGGGATCGGGAGGCGTTGATGGAGGCTCTGGGCGTGGTCTCCCCTGTGATGTTCTGTTTGCCACCTGTCGTGGGTTGAATGGTGTCCCCCCATAAAGATCTGTCACAAGTCTCAGCTCCACCCCTTCTGTGAATGTGGCCTCATTTGCCAAGAGGTCCCTGTACATGGCACCCAGGTGAGGGGATATCACGTTGGCCAGGGTGGACATTAATGCATGAGACATGGGAACACATATAGAAGAGAAGCCATAGGAAGGTGGTGATAGAGACCAGAGAGATACGGCAACAAGTCAAGGACAGTGGGGTCACCGGAACCTGAGAAGGACCCAAGACCCTCGCCCAGGCTATGGGGCACCTTAATTCAGCTGCTGACCTCTGGAGCTGTGAGGGAGCAAGCCCCTGGGTGCTCAGCTTGAGACACCGAATCACAGCAGCTGTGGGGAACAAAGCGTGGTCTCATCCTGTGCACTCGCTGCCTCTCACCTGCTTCTCCTGCCCCAGCATTCAGGGTGGGGGTGGGGTGTTACATCCCTACCTGTATCGGGCGACACACAGGTGCACCTTCCCCGAGCTGCTTTGCTTGGAGTTGTTAGAGTTCCGGTCATTGTCCATCTGTGAGGGCGGTGATTGTGGTTTACAGTTAGTGAGACTAAAGGCTGCATGTCCCCTCACCACACACACACACACACACACACACACACACACACACACAACACCTTCCATGGTGACATTCAGGAAATCTGCCTGCAGCTTCACTGGGCTTCATTGGGAAAGTAGCCCAGTGTATGAAACTTGCATGAAATGGGAACCATCTTCACAGACCTTTGCTGGAATCCGAGCCTGAACATCAGCAGAGACTTGGGTGACCCCCCTGAACTGTAGCCTAAAATACCTGAGTGCCATGCCAAGTAGCTTGTAGAAGACAGAGGTTGTGGGGGGCCTACCCCCACTCTTTCCCCCCAGGATAATCTTGAGCAGAGAGAAGTGAGAAATATTTAGATAGAAATATAGAGGAGAGAGACAAATAGAAAGCTAGGATAACTTCAGGAGAGCCTGGATCAAAACCCACCAGCCCCTCCTGTTGCTTCTAAAGAACTTTTAAAGGAATGCCAAGGGGTGGAGCAAAAGACCTCCCCACAGCACAGCCAAGTGCAGACCCTTCCAAACACCTGGTAACCATGCAAGTGGTCAATCCATCCCCTTATGCAGCCCTGCTGTGTAAAGCAAGCTCCGATCTCACTAGGAAACCTTTGTGTGCTCCCCCAAGAGGTGACCACACCCTCTGCTTCCAGAGGGCTCTTGCTATGGAGGACCCCATTTGCCATCTCCAGTGGCATTCAGCAAACCAAGGAGACCCACAAGAAAGGAAAAAATAGGAATCCTCTCAATTCCCCCTCCACCCTGCAGTCTCGGTGTCTTCAGAACTTAAGGACACTGCCACCAGAGTCCTTACTGCCATAATCCCAGGGACAGGTAGCCTTTTCTCAGAGGCCATATGCCCCTGTGATAAGGACACTATTACTCAGTTTCAGATAATAGGGAGACTGAGTAATAGTGTCCTAGGGAAGGCAAGTTCCCCTCCCATCCTTTCTCTGTGTGGAAGGCAGAGTGGTCCTTCATGACGCCAGTCAAGTCATGCCACTCCTTCCTGGGAGCCCTCCAGCACCACCCTGTGTGACTTCCACAGAGGTTAGTGCTATTCAAGGGCCCAAAGCCACACCTATCCCCACCTCCATCACCTCCCGGCTCTAATCGGCCAACCAAACCCCTGGCTTCTCAGCCGTACGGTGACACCAATGACCAACCTTCCCGGGGTCACAGCTCTTCCCCGTCCAATCACAAGCCCACACGGCCTGTTCTGCTGTCTGCAGAACCTTCACCAGGACTTAGCTGTCCAGATACTGGTGGGGTGCTGTGTCCTCCCACTACCTGTAACCCCCATAATATCCAGTGTATCCCCCATAATATCCAGTGTATCCCCCATAATATCCATTGCATCCCCCATAATATCCAGGGTCTCCCTCTGCCTGTAAACAGTAGATCCCTACTTCCTGACACATGGTGATTCACTAAGGATGGGTGTAGAAAAATGAATGGAAATGAAAGAGGACCTGGATGAGTGGGAGAAAGGAGAAGGGCATGGGAGGATGTCTGTGCCCCACCCCTCCATGGAAGGAAGGATGGAAGGGCAAGGCACCGACATCCTCCCAGATACTCTGGAGCTGGCTAGGTGGGACTCACCTCGGACTCAAATCTGCATCTTGGGCTGCTGGATCGTAACAGGAAGGAGGGCTTCACACACGGAGGCTCCAGCTTGTCCCCAGACAACGGGATATAGTCACCAATCACAGAGTAGTGTCCAGTGGGTCCCTCGTGACCTGGCCAGGACATGGGAGTGGATGAGGGAAGGGGACAGGCCATCAGGTCAGCATGCTAGCTAGCTATTTGCCTTCCCTGAACTTTCCTCTCTCTCTGCTGTCCGTGTGGGGTCCACTAATGTCCTCCTCCCCTCAGCCTTGGACTGGATCATCATCAGCTGTCTTGAAGGCTTGGCAGTGACATGTAAGGGACAGCATAGCTGTGCTGAGGGTTCAGTGATGACATGTAACATGAGACAGAAGAAGGTCCAATCGGAGAGGGTTAGAGCATCCTGAGCATGAGGTCTTTCCCTTCTGTTGGCTTGAAATTGAGAGGCTGTGAGGCCCGGGGACCCCACAGCCTTTCTGACACTGGGAATATGAAAGAATAGAGTGTGCCCATAGAGCTGGGCACTATACTATGGAGAGGTGGAGTCTGGACCTTCTGCGACATCATCAAAGGTACCTGAGTGAAGCTGTACCTGAAGCTACACTCTGGCTCTTCCCCTCTTGGATGATAACTACCTTCCTGCTCATACAGGTTTACGTTGAAGTCTACTGTCACTTTAACAACAACAATAACAACAACAAAGTTCCAACTTGTCCAATTAACAAGTTTCTAGCTAGAAATTACTTGATAGGAGGTTTCTCAGTACCAAAGCAGGTCCCTGAACCCTATCCTCAGAGTGTGTTACAGAGGCCAGGCCTAGAGCACACTGGCCCAGGATGGCTTGATCTGAACTCTGAAGCCATATTCTTGAAATCAGGGTCCAAACATGAAGTATGGTGTGACATTCCCTGGTACCCTCTGCTGCCTTCAGGTCAGCATGTCTCTTGCCTGGGACATTCAGCCTCTTCCTGAACTGCCCATCAAGAGGTTGTCTTCCTAAGGGACAGGAGACCCCCATGACCAAGTTGGGAATAAAAAGTGACTGAAACTAATGCAATTAGTGACCCAGCAAATGCCTTAAATAAAGAGGAAAATCCTGCCGCTCCCACCAGCATGGAGTGCCTTATTCAAAATAAAATAATCTAGGCACTGGAAGATGCAGACCACACTGGCCCAGTTACATGTGGACTCTGATGATGCCAGAATCCTAGAAGCAGAGAGAAGAACATGGTGGCTAGCTGGGCAAGGGAGTGGGAAGTTGCTGAAGCATTAGTAGCGAAGTCCTGGGCTTCAGGGTGAATAGGTTTAGGTCCTGGTATTCAATACTGCATCTACAGTGCATCATGCTAGATTGTTCCCAAGCACAGTCAGGAAGCATATGCTCTGGGTCCCATGGCACATAAAAACATTTCTAAGGTACTATCTAGGTTGGTAAACCAACAAGTTTAAATAGAGCTAATTAGACAAGCAGGGGGTATTCACAAGCAGATATGCCACAGAAGAAAATGTATCTCCCAGCAATACATAACTGCCTACATAACCCTTACAGGGAGGGGACCTCATAACCCCCTCCCACAGCAGGCCTCAGGAGCTCATTCATGACAAGAAGTTAATGGACCCAATCTTGTACAGCTCTCCTGTAAATAGTCATAGTGCTGAAAGTTCAAGAGGGCACCAGCCACTTCATGCCTGAGAAGAGCGGTGACTGGTGCCAAACACTTGCATTCCTTCTGAGTCAGAACTGGGCACATGCCATGTAGAGTTGCCTGTGTAACCAGCTCCCCTCTAAGAAACCTTCAGCTCTACCTCAGGTGGCCTCCTAGGATTTTGCCATGCTGAAGGGGTGATCTATGTGACTCCCTTGCAGCTAGGATGTAAAACAGGAAGTCACAAGTTCTCCCGGGAGAACAGAAGCTGTCTTGTGCCTTTCAAGGCTTGAATATATTTCCCAGGGGCTACTGCACCCAACCATCTCTTCTAGAACAGCCTCAGTCTCTTTGCACCTCACCGTCTATCTGCAAGCATCCGTCTGGGCCAGAGGCCACCTTGAAGACTATCTGATCTCTTGCATCTGAACAGGGCTTTCTGCAGGATCTTGCCATCTAACAGACATCACAGCCTTGGCACCCAGACACCTCCCGGGTGCACTCTCCTCAGTAAACAGCCAGAAGGCTGTGGGCAGCCCCATCCCATCCTTAGCAACAGCCACTGATGCTGTCTGTCAGTCCCTGCAATTCGACAGCTAGACGGAAAGATGTCATAGCTGAGGAGCTCGGGGAAAGAACTCTATTGATGACGACACAGAGTGATGAGCATTGCCTAGTTTTTTGATGATTAAAAAAATACCAGGAGCACTTCTCCATTTTGGTAAGAACCAGGAGAGATTGGAAATTGTCTTAACATCATTACAAAAGGAAGTCTGGCAGTCAGCTCCCTAATTAAAATAAATCAACAACTTGGGGGTTTGTTTTTGTTTTTGAGACAGTGTCTTGCACTATAGCCAAGGCTGTTCAGGAAGTAGCTGTAATTCTCTGGCATCAGCTTCTCAGATGCTGGATTACAGGTGTGAGCCTGTAATCTGGAGGGAGGGGCCGGGGGGGGGTCATTTAGTTGATCGTGCTTGCCAGACCAGCATGAGGAATGCTGTCCCATCCCCAGCAACCATGCAAAAAAGCTAGACATGGCAGCGCATCCTATAATCCCAGCGCTGGGGCCATGGAGACAAACAGATCCCTGGAGCTCACTTCCCAGTCATCCTAGGCCAATGAGAGACCCTGTCTCACAAAAGCAAGGTGGACAGTTCCTGGGGAACACCACCAAAGACTGACCTCTGCCCTCCACACGCATGCACTCATACATGCACGTGCACCTGTACCCACACAAACATGCTCCCCCCAACACCAGAGTATCTAAGCCACTCCATGAATGAATAAGGACATAGCAGCCTGGGCTGTCCTCAGTCCTGCTCTGGTAGGTCTTCATGCTCTCAACCACAGGCACACCCTCCCCCAACATCTGCCAACATCTGCCACTTACCTTTACGTATTGAGGTGGCTAGTCCATTCATGTACTGTGGGAAAGGCTTGCCAGGGGCCAAGGGGACATCCAACAAGGCCACTGAGCTGCTGCCCAGCAAGTCAATACTCCCAGTGTGTTGCCGGAACTTCTCCAGGTCCCGGGACAAAAGGTTAAACTGCTCACTCTGCACGCGACATTTCTCTTCCAGCTCTCGGACCTTGGACTGCACAGCAGAGGCAGGACAGTGGTCAGAGAGGGGTATTCAGTGGTGCAGATGTGCACAGGGGCATGTGTGTCTTTTAAGAATGTGTGTGTGTGTGTGTGTGTGTGTGTGTGTGTGCACATGCTGTGTGCCTGTGTATAGCAGGGGCTGCTTCCACCTCCACAGAATAGCAGTGTCTGGTAGCCCAGCCTCACAGGCAGCCTGGCTGCTGGCCACCCTGGGGAAACAACAGGTGCCAACAAATCTTGCCATCGCTCAGCTCCCAGCCAAGTGAGGATTGTTCCAGGCTCTGCATGCAGCCTGGGCACTTGGTGGTTGGCACGCCTGCCTTGATATTTGGAGCGTGAGGCTGAAACAGCACTGACTAGGGAACAGCCCAGCTGCCAACCCATAGTGCAATGCCATCTCAACGGGTGCCCATCCCACCACGGGCCTGCAGACCCCCCCCCCCCAAAGAACATGGCTGGCAGCAACACAGGGGAAATTCTACTTGGTACCGGGTTACAAACACCACTGTCAATGGCCAATGCCACCATGACACCTAGGGCAAGACAAGGACCTCGCAGGGAAACACGTGGAAGAAAAGGGCAGCCAGCAAGCTCCCTCCTTGGGCAGGACGGGTGTGATAGGCTGCTCCTGAGTGCTGTGGGGCTCTCGACCAGAATGTCAGCGTCAGGAGGCAAGGGTTTAATCTGTGTGCTTCCTGCTGCTCCCCCCAAGAACTTGACCCTGACCTAAGTACCTAGTTGGTGCTCAATCGAGTCTTGTCTTATTACAGGCATGTGGGAATGTAGGAAAAAATGGCTGTGAGTCAGTCTGTCACCTGGCTGGATCAGGGCTCAGGAGTGGAGAGTCCTCCTCCACCTTCTATCCCTCCTCCACCTCCCCCGCCTTCTCTGTCTCCTCCTCCTGTCTTTTCCTCTCTCTCATCCTCTTCTTCATCTCTTTTTATTCTTTCTCTTCCCCCACATCCCCTCCCTCCTCTTCCAGAGCTTCCCATCCTTTCCTTCCTCCTCTTTCATTACCTCCTCTTCTTCCTCTCCCTCCTCCTCCCCATCCTCCTCCACCTCTTCTTCCACTAATTCTTCATACTGTACTTCCTTCTCTTCCCCCCTTCTTTCTCCTCCCCCTCCCTTCTCTCCTCTCCCACCTCCTTCCCCTTCTCTCACCCTCCCTCCTCTTCCCTCTCCCTCCTCTTCCCCCTCCTCTCCCTCTTCCCCATGCCATAAGCATTAAGTATCTCCGCTCTTTCATCCAGAACAGAGTGCTATTTATGTCTGAGATCACGGGTTTCTAAAAATAGCCGCAATGGATCCCAAGCCTATAATTAATTTCTTCAATTCATTAAAAAAATCAGCAGGGTTCCTCTTTTTTAAAAGCTGAATGAGGTTGGCTGAGACAGCCGTCACCTCAAAGGAAGGCAAGGGACCAAACCTCTGGGCTCTGCAGCACAGGTGGGCCATGGAGAACATAGGAAGATTTATGAGCGAGGACAGGTGTGACCTCCCCCCACAAAGAGCAGAATCTACGTATGGTGTGGTGACATCAGGATCCTGGGGTCCTAGGAGCCCCACTCATCCTTAAGGCATCCAAGTATCCTACATGACCAGTAGGGTCACCAGAAGGACCAGCATCAAATGTCCTGATGAGGGGAAAGCTATCAGATCACCCGAGTTATCAAACCAGGCCATGAGTACCTACAGAAGCCAGTGAGATTCCTGGGTGTGAGGAAGAGCAGGAAACAAAATTTGAATAATCCTGTATTCTGAAAAGCATCTCTTGTGCATCATGCACAACAATCAGACCTAACTAAGGAGAGCCAGGAGGGACTCCCCATCCACACCACAAAATGTCAATGCTATACATTATGGAACAGGTCAGTGCTTGTCAGTGGTGTGGGGGAGGGAGGGTGTGACTATTCAAAGACAACATGAGTATGTGTCCTCAGGTGGCAGAAGACTCCATAATCTGGTCATAGCTATGCAAGTCCAAAATTATTACTGAATAAAAAGGCTGACATAGTGTTGTGTAGATATGACAGGAACTGTGACCTCACACGTGAACAACTAATCCACTAAACAAAAGTGAGGGGTGGCCAATGAGCACTAACTGGGGTTCTGCATCCAAGGAGCATGACCAGCTCAGACCATCTCCAGGTTTATGTCCTACCTGGCCCCTAGAGGCCGCCAGTAGCCAGTCCCAAGGGCCCAGAGTCAAGTGGACTACTTTGTCTGCCAGGGTTATAGCCATACTTACTTTTTCCTACATGTGAGGAATGGGGAAAGATGGCATTGGTTAGTGAAATTGAAAGTATATGGATGTGGGGCTGGAGAGATGGCTCAGTGGTTAAGAGCACTGGCTGCTCTTCCAGAGGGTCCAGGTTCGATTCCCAGTACCTACATGGAAACTCATAACTGTTACTTGAATTCCAGTCAGTTCAACGCCCTCTTCTGGACTCTGTGGTCACGGCATGCACATGGTACATATACATACAGGTAAAATGCCCATACACACATAAAATAAATAAAATAATCAAAGTGTTTAAACATGGAGTTGGCTCACATATCTAAGCACTATCCCATAGGTGAATAAATAAACAGGATAATGAAAGCTTACTGTCCTCGAGTCGGTGGCCCAGGCTGGGATTTTTAATATTCTTATGTCTAGACAATGCTCTGAGGACCCAGTTGCCTGGGGATGTAGGGAGCTGATGGTAGGAGGGATGTGCATGTTCAAGAGGCCTGGGTCTTCTTAGTGAAACCAACTGAGGCTTGGGCATGTGTCAGTAACTGTTTGCTTTGTAAGGTATGTCCACAAGCGGCGCTGCAGTGGGCCTAGCTTTGCGGGTGGCTGCCAATGAACTGAAAGGGAGAGAGGCAGGGCATGGTCCTCAAGGTTACTACAGAGAATGAGTGCTGGGCCGGGCCACCCCCTGACCAACACCATCTTTCTTCCCAGCCCCTTGGCTGGTCATCAGAGAAAACAGCTTGGAAAGGTGGGGTGCCAACTCAGGCCTCAGCAGCTTCCCACAGCAAGGAAGAAGAGCCCACAGAAGCCTCAGATGCCTAGGTGTCCCTGCTGGTCCTTCCTCAGGAGCCTCTGTGCACATAGCCTTCCCCGGCTGCAGCTGCTGTGTATACGGGCCGCTCACTGGTTAGGCTCTGATAGCTTGCAGTCACCCACTTCCAGGACACTTCCAGGAAGAGCAGTGTTCTGTTCTGCTCCTGCTTGGATTCTGTGGTGTTTATATCAGTTTATCTGGAGCACTGTGGAGTCTCTGTTGCACGATGGGAACCTCGCCTTTATGTGTTCACTCAGCCCCATGGGCACACCCACCCACTCTTCTCTGCCGGCCCAGCCCAAGCCTCTCAGAGAACAACCACCTGCAGGCGGGGGATGGAGAGGTCTGCGCTGTGACCACAACCACGGCTGTGGCAGATGGCAAAGCGTGCTATAATTGGAATAAGTGCAGCAGCTTACAAAATGCAGGCGGAGCATTTAAAAGCCAGAGGCAAATATCTGAAGACGTGCCTGCCGGCTCCCCTGCCGCCTCCACAGGAGTTTCTCTGACTTTCATTCTCCGTGGTGTGGGGCTGCATGCTGGGCTTGTGTCCAAGATAAGGTAGCTTTGAAGGTAAAGAACACTTCTCCAATTAGAGACAATGGGACATGCCGGGATCACCTGCAGAAATACCCACAAGCCCATGGAGTCCCATGCATCCATCATGGTTGCCATAGGAACAGATCTCTGTGGAAATAGCCCCATCCTCAAGGCCTAGACCCCTTGCTCATATCCTGACATTGCTCGCAAACATGGTGGTCTCCACCATACATCTTCCTGGCTGAGACTTTTCTCAGTGGCAGAGAGGTGATGTCACCGGCACGCTCTTCCTTCTATCAGGAACAAATGAGCACATAGGCTAAGGGCCAACATTCCCTAAAGCTCCCTTGCCACTCAGCAAGACAGCTGTCCCCAGCTCACCTGCTGTGGGGAGAGGGATGTGGCTGTGTGCTGGGGACTCTACCTTTTGCCCTTGGGGTCCTCACCTGAGAGTGGACTAAAGGATGCGCACTGTGTTTCTGATCAACTAACTCCTGAAACTGACATTCTCTTGGGCGTCTTGGGCAGCAGCCTCCCCGCCCCACATACTGACCATGCACCCACTGAGAACTGCAAATATCTACAGAGCTGGTGGATATGCAGAGGGCTTTTCTGCAACACATGTCTCAATTCAGCCTCCCCTAGTGGCTATACTGTTGATGCCATGGGGATTCGGACTACTTTTCTTAGCAGTGTTTCTGCCTAAAGGTGACATCTAGGAATATTCCACAGACTCCAGATACCCACCCTTATAAGGGGCCCTGACAACTAGGGTATGGGATTTTGCCTCCCTGTCTCTCTGTAGTGCTAGGGTGGGTGCCGGGCTGGATTGCAGGGGTCAGGAATTCTCAGTTATAATGATGTGCATTGGTCAAGACTTCATGTGTCCCTCTTTCTCATCAGCTAGCCTGAGGCCACCTCTGACACGTGGCTCAGCCCCATCCACATGGGACCCTGCAGGGCTGCCTAAGACAGAGCTTCATCTGTGCCTTTTCTGGGCCTGGGGATCAATTTCTGTGACAAGCTCCCAGAGATGCTGTGATGGTCAGTCTAAGGATCCCTCTTGAGAACCCCTCATTTCTCAGTGTGTGTGTGTGTTTTTATTTGTTTGTTTGTTTGTTTTGGTTTTTCGAGACAGGGTTTCTCTGTGTAGTTTTGGTGCCTGTCCTGGATCTCACTCTGTAGACCAGCCTGGCCTCGAACTCACAGAGATCCACCTGCCTCTGCCTCCTGAGCGCTGGGATTAAAGGCTTGCGCCACCACCGCCCGGCTTCTCAGTGTTTCTTAGTATTATTAGTCCTTGGTCTGAGCCAGGGACCACACCGGGGAAAGTTGGAAAGAAAGAGCAGAGTACCCTATTCCCTGTGGAAGGAGCTTGCTGTTGGCTCTGGAAGGATGGGATAGGAGGGCGAGCATACAGGGGTCACACGGTGGATTCTGATGACCCATAATGGAATTCTAGGCATACTGCCAGGCCCTCCCATCCATGCACCAGTCCCAAGGAACATCGGTCCCTGCCTCTTGCCCACAGTCATCTGAATTCACAGCGTTGGCAAGCAATAGGAAGACGTGTGCCCAGGGCCAGCTCAGCACTCCAAGAAAGTGTTTGTGTATTCCTCTGCCCACTCCTCAGCTGCCACCAGGCTGAGGAGCCCTGGTCTGCACGCATACCAGGCACCTGTGTGGAGTCAGACCCTTAGGGTGCTTTGGAGACAGGAGGAGGAGGAGGATGAGCAGACCCAGGGCTCAGAGCTGTCCATGGAGGGAAAGCACCACAGGGGACATGCACGGGTAGGAAAGCCACACTGAATACCTGCATGCACTCCAGAGTGTTCTGGGTGGAGAGCCAGACAAGACAATTACAGAAAGATGGCGTGAATGAAGCAAACAGTGCCCAGTACAGCCCATGGCCAAACGGCCTTCCCCAGCTTCTGAACAAAGACATGTCATGTCGTGGATATTAACATAGCTCAAAGCACAGGCTACCCAGCAGTGATGTAACAGGCTGCAGCGACAACTCAGGGAGGAGATGGAAAGGACACAGGCAACCAAGTCTGCAAGCTTCGGGGCAAATGAAGAAAGGGACTAGCCGGGGGAGGTCAGACTAAACTGTGGATGTAGAGGAGCATGTCCATCTATCTTATCTGTAAGTGGCCTGGTCCATTTTCCCAGGATGTGTGTTTTTCTGTCATGCAACACACACATATCCCTCCTGATACTAACTAATGGGAACTTTCCAAAGATCAGTGTTACTATGTGGGAGAGTGGCCACACAGCCTGCCCTGTGGGAGGAACAGATTCCGGAGGGTGACGCAAGACGTGCACTCATTCTGTGCTCAGTAGCAGCTACTCCCCCGTGGAAGGGGACAGCCTACAATTACCTGGAAAGCTCCCCTTCCCTGGCAGCAGGCAGGCAGCCTGGGGAGCCACACAGTCAGTCCAGTTCACTACTCTCCCATCCACACCGTTAGTGAGTGGTCATTAACTGGTCACTATGCATGAGCAATGAATGGTAAAGGCTGCTAACTGGGGACACCGAGAGCTCGATTTCCTTCTACCTGTCTACTGCTCTCTAAGAAGGCTGCCATAGGGCCAAAGCCACAGACCAGGAGTGGTCACTCGCAGTGTGCCACCCCAGATGATGGGACCTGGTGGCTGTTCTGCTTCCACACCCCCAGGACCACTGAGCAAGGTCTGCACGTGGCTGAGATGGCCACTCCCCTGGGGACAAGGATCCCAGAAGTGGCTGGTGTGGCGCTAACCACTCCTTAACCTGTGGGTCACGACCTCCACAGGGTCACATATCAGTTATTCTGCATATCAGATATTTACATTACAATTCATAACAGTAGCAAAATTACAATTATGAAGTAACAATGAAATAATTGCATGGTTGGGGGTCACCACGACACGAGGTGCTGTATTAAAGGGTCGCAGTGATAGGAAGGTTGAGAACCGCTGTCGTAGATCCTCTCTTCTCTGATCCTGCAAATGTCTCTCTAGCAGGAACACAAAGCTTCAGCAATGCCATCCCTCAGAGGATGGAGCCCCCAGGAATCACCCAACACTGACCCTAGAAGAAACCCCTCCTCATTTCCCATTGAAGGCAGCTAGCCAAAAGGCACAGCCCACTGAGACACACAGCTCTGGTCCAGGCTGTGTGATTGAGGAAAAGTGGATTCACTTCTCTGTGCTCTTTCCTTAGTGGCAAGGATAGGCTTGTGAGGATAATGTGAGTGAGAGGGTGCTGTGGCCACATCTAGTTTCTGACATGCGGCGGGTACCATTTATTTTCTGGCACCCTGATACCCCGCCCCCAGCCTCACCCACCCACCTGTGCTCACCTCTAACAGATGCACAGCACCTTCATGCTCCTTCTTAGCTTCAACCTGAGCCTGTTCATGGTGGAGAAAGAAAAGAGTATTTAGGAAAGAGAGAAGGGACTCGGCTCAGAACCCGCATGACCAGAGTGGGCCCGTGGGTCCTGATTTCCTAGTACGAGGGCAGATTCTGCAGGTCTTCCCCTGAGCTGCACCAGGTGGTGAGGATTCAATTGGTTCTGATGATCTTTGGGGAGTCAGGGAGAAAGGATGGACTCTTAAGAATGGCAGCTGGAAGGAGAACTGGCCCTGTCCCTTGCTCATTGCCGCAAGGGGTGGACTAGCCAGGGCAATGCTGGAGAGCTCACCCTGGTGGTAAGGATGGGGGAGAGCTGGCGGGCTGACCAACCCTGCAACCACCCAGACCCAGAACCAGGGTTATGAGTTGGCACACCCCAACATCCACCCCATCTGTGGAGTGATCTCCATATGATCTGCTGGAGCACATGAAGGGGCATGTCCTGTAAATCCAAAGCTACAGGGTCTCCACGACAGGATATCCCAGTGAGGGCCCAGCATTGATAGTGTAGCAGAAGCCAGAGACTTCCAACCAGACCAATGACTCTTTGCAATGAACACGTGCAAGTTAAGATATATGGATAAAAGGGTTTATTGCGCGACTCACTGTATCACACTACAGCGTCCACGATGGGATTGAGTTTTCCTTCTTTTCTTTTTTTCTCTTAAGTTTTATTTTGTTTGGGGGAGCCAGCTTGCAAGGGCAGAGGGTGGATGTGAAGGAATGGTTAAACAAATGTGGTGGAGATGCATGATGTGAAAGACACAAAGAATAAATAAAAAGAAAGCGAAGAAGAAGAAGAAGAAGAAGAAGAAGAAGAAGAAGAAGAAGAAGAAGAAGAAGAAGAAGAAGAAGAAGAGGAGGAGCAGCTGGAGATGGGCAGTGATGGCGCACGCCTTTAATCGCAGCACCCAGGAGGCAGCGGCAGGTAGATCTCTGTGAGTTCGAGGCCAGCCTGGTCTACAGAGTGAGTTCCAGGGCAGCCTGGAATACACAGAGATGGCTCTGGCCCTGTAACTGAGAGGGAACCATGTGGATTTGAACCGGAGCAACAGGATCTCCACACTAAGCCTGAAGAGCGCTGTCTTCTTGTCCATCCTCCTGCCTGGGAAACATGGCACTAGCCTGCTTAAGCTCCAGGTCCTCCTCAGGTCCCCCCTGGCCTGAAGGAGGCACCGTGGTGCATGGTGTCCCCCACCTCCAACCTGCAGTGGGGGCCTGCCCCCTTTCCCATAGTTAAAGTGACACCACACAAAAGAAAACAAGTCACAGGTTGTACTGAAGAAATTTCTCATGAGAGCCCCTGTCTGACAAAGGACGGTCTACACAGAAAATTTAAATGCAATCTCATGGTTTCCTGTCTCCATTCCTTCTGAGATTCCAACATAGTGACAGTCCACGCCTGTCCATGGCTTCATGGCCTCATCACCTGAGAAGAATGCCTGAATTTTTACTTCTGAAGGAAGAGACTAAATATAATCCCAGACTCTCTCTCTAATTAGTTTGTTTGATGACCACAGGGCCTAATTCCAGCCGGGAGCCTCTGCTGGGGGATGCTGGGAGAATAGAAGGGTCCTTTCCTTTGGGACTTGAGATGAGAAGTTGGAGCAACTGCAGCCATCTTACCACCATGAGGAGGAAAGGCTAGAGTGGCCATAGGCCTCCACCTTAAAACCAAAAGTGAAGCTGACCTAGAGGAAGGCAGAGAGAAATGAATTATGATGGCATTTAGGATTCAGCTGTGCCTGAAGCAGCTCGTTAAGGCCCTGGGCCTGGCTACACCCAAAGTCATACTGTAGTAACACAGGCAAACTTTCCAGGATAAATGCCATCACCCACCGATAAAAATATGATGCTCTCCACCAAAAATGGATAAACTGAGGCTCAGGGGGTCTGACGTTGTAGCACGGGATGGAGTAAAGAGACAGCTCAGGCCCCTGCCTCGCCAGGCTGTGTGTCCCACTAAGCTGAACTCATCAGTGGCTCCAAGCATTCCCTAGCTTCATTTATTGTTTCATTTTGAGACGAGGTTCCGTGTAGCCCAAGCTGGCCTCGAACTCACCATGTAGCCAAAGATAAACTTGTGATCCTCCTCCTTCCACCTCCCATGTGCTGGATGACAGGTAGATGCTATCACAGCAAATGTCTGCCATACCAAGGGCTGACCCCAGGGCCTCACGCATGCCAGGCAAGTGCTGTACCAACTGAGCTACATCCCCCCCGCCCTGCCCCATTCCTCAGCCTGTGAATTGGTTTGTCTCTGGGCACTCCAGTCTCCTGCCTCATCACCTGCTCTAATTAAGAAGCCACGTGTCCATCTGGACTCACCCTGGGGTTTCCATTTCCAGAGAGTATCAGCCCGGACTTCGCACTCTCGCGGGTGAGAAGTGAGCATTACCTCATCTCCTTCGCTGTGAGATTGTGTGTGGGCTGGGCCGAGGCGAGAACTCGGCTCCATGGCACGGACTCAAAAGGAGAATAAGCCCAAGATTTCCGTAAAGCTCATTCACCACGCGCTTGCGCGTCTCGTTCTCACAGATCCCCAATGAGGGTATAAGAGCCAAGCGAGCCGCTAGAACCCGGCCAGCTAATCACACGGTTATTGAATTCGACTCACGCATTGACACTTGAAATTGTTTCTTTCAAAACAAAACAGCAACAGTGACAGAAGAAATAACAAAATGGGGCAGGAGGTGGGGGGGGGAGTGAGGGGGGGAACAGCCAGGGAACAGAGAGATTTTATAAATATCTCTGTCATCGAGTCAAAGACAGTTTTCAACTGTCAGGATTCAATCAACAGAGCACTCAGGCAGGCCAGGGAAGGCTGGGCCAACTTGGCAGCACTGACTCCGTCTCTGCCCCTGGATGCTGATCATTTTCATAGACCACTTCCAAGCTGGGCCATTTGGGCGATTGGAATAGATTGTTAAATTTAACACTCCATGTTGGCAGCTCCCGAGTCTCGGGAAAAAAAAAATCTCAGCAGTAACTCAAGCGAGGCTCATTTTGGGGCCAGTGCCAATATAGGGGGAAGTGTGACCTTCCTGGAGACAGGATGCTTGCAGATGGAGAAGCATGGAGGAAGAGTTATGGCTCCCGTGGATGCCTACGGTGCTCCCCAGAACGGAAGGGACCTATCACCTGCAGGGTCAGTTGTCCAGGAGAGACGGACAGTCCACAGCTGCAATGGTAGATTCAAGACAGACACGCACACAGGAGGGATACGGGACACAGGCACAGGACACTTGGCCCGGGAGCCATCCTGTGCCGGGGAGATTGGCGTTGGGGTGGAGCTGAGCGGACTCATTCTTATTGCTGTTATTTAAATTAGTTTAAATGAGCCTCTTGTAACTATTGGAGCTGCAGGGCCTCAGACAGGAGCCCCGAGTTGACGTTCATCAGGGCTGAGATGTTGACAAGCACGTGTCCACGTCCCGGGGGCATGTCTAGGAAAAATTGGATGCGTAGTGCCAAAGCTCCAGGCACTTCTCAGTGGCAAGAGCACTTGAATAGCGTGTACAAGGTCCTGGCTTTCCAACTCCAGAAGCACAGACAAGAGCAGGGCCCATGCTGTCCTGAGTCTATGTGTGGTGTTGGTCTGTGCATACCCCACTCTCCACGTATAACAAAGCCTAGACTTCCACTGGAAGTGTAGAAATCAACAGAGAATACTCCGCGCAGCACACACTGGCTGCCTCCTCTGTGCCTCCCACTCCAGAAAAAGACCCAGGATTGAAAGCTGTCACTCCGAAGCACAAGGCCTCGTATGGCCAAACCTTTGTATATACAATTGATGGTTGTAGGACAAGGACACAGATGGCCCGAGACCCTGAAAATTTGTTGCCATGGAAGTGGTAGTCTAGGATCACAGGATGGTGCCGAAGAGGTCATCATGGGATCAGGCTTACATCACAGGCCCTCTAGCCCATTTGCAACCTCAAACTCCTTGGTAGTAGCTTTCACACCCCAGGTCCCAGGAGGGCTGACTGCCATGATCACAAGTCACTCATCAGATACTACCAGGGTGGGTAGAGACATGTTCAATGGCAAGAATTCACCATCTCTGTCTCACAGAGGCACTGTGATGAGGGATGTATAGGGACAGCATCTTACCCGCCTTCTCTGTGCCAACGTGGCTCCCCGGCTCTGGAATTCACTCAGTGATCACTGAGTACCTGCTACAAGATGACCTGTCCTGGAACCCTGGTGTTCCCAAACCAACAAGCAGACACATCTGGATACCGTCCAGGGTGGACCTGGGTCCCACACTGGGGCCCAGAGTGTAGTTTGGTTGGGAGCAAACTCACACAATGGGACAGTTATGCAATATTCATGGCCTGGGGGCCCTGAGAGGTGTCAATTCCCTTCAAGGTGTTAGTCATCATGGGGTCTGATGTGTTCTGTACCTCCATCCTAAGATGGCAGAGTCTGGGCCTCCCCAGATGCCCTATCTCACTTTTTGAACTGGCTCAGTGTCTGACAAAGAGCCAGCAATTGAAGGAAGGCAGCGGTCAGCATGGGCCGTGCTCCGATCGTGCCATCCAGAGAAGACCATGAACTTGGGGAAGAGTTCACCGTCTCGTTCCACCCCATCTTCCACCACCCTCCCCAACGCTTCTTTGTTTGAGCCGTCGTTTCTAAGAAATCACAGAAATTTGACATCCGATTTTATCTAGTTTCTCTTCCTCCATCCTCACAGAGGAAGAAGCATCCATATGTCCAAAATAAAGACCATGATGCGGGGACAAAGGGATCAAGGGAAATTGGATGACAGACAAAAGCAGAGCTGAGCAAGCAGGTGGGGCTGGCTCCTTTTCCAATCAGAGAGATAACCCGGTCAATATGACCCCCAGGCTCCCAGGGAGCCGTCTGTAAAGGAGCCATATCCTGTCACCCTTTATTAGACATCATTTGTGTTTCTGCAGACTCTTTATCTGTCTCAGATGGACCCGGCTCGGGGATGTAGCTTCCAAGTTGTAATGAATAGATGAGGGCAGCATCCTGCTCCTCCCAGCCCTGGGGAGGAAGATAAGAATAATATCCTGACAAAAATATTGTTTCTCGGTATGCTGGCCAACTTGTTATGACAGGCAGTATGGCTGTGACAGTCCCCAGGAGCAGTAGCTTAATGAAAGCTAGACCTAATACAAGGTCTCGGTTATTGACTAGAAAATGGGGCTTCAAAAGGCAGCTACCTGTTGCCTCTGGCTGATAAGCTCTGACTGGGAAAAGCAGACAGATTTTTATCACCGCCCAGTTGGGTGGAGCAACTGAGTGTCCCTGTAAGATCAAAGACCCATGACGATCATCGGACAGGCATGGGACCACACAGAAAGTACAGGAGTCACCCGCTACCCATCCTGGCCAGCACTGAGCCAGGGCTCAAACACTCACAGCCCATGCCCACAGCCTAGCCTCTAGTCTCATAGAGGCTCAGGTGCAGGTGCGGGTGCTGTCGTACCTCTGACACTCAGTGGGTAAGCTCTGCCTGCAGGGGCCAACTGCCCTGCTTAAGAGAATGAGTGGCAAGGAAGGAGGAGATACTGGACTTCAGGCAAAAGAAGAGAGAGATGATAGCCAGTCAGTCTCTGGTCTCCGTATTCTAATTCTCCTGTGTCCCTTCCTCCCAGCCCCTGTTCTTGCAATAGGGATCTTCCTACCTGGGAAAGAGACAGGCCAGAAAAGCAAGCTTGGATGGAGGTAGGGGTGGGCTTCCTCAGCACTACCCATCAGAGTGTGGTGGAAGGCATACCCTGAATCATCTGGCCCTGCTTCCTTCCTTCATGATGTCTCTCCTGTTTTCTCTTGGCTTCTCTCACCTATGTCTCTGTCTCTGTCTCTCTGTCTCTGTCTCTGTCTCTCTGTCTCTGTCTCTCTGTCTCTCTCTCTCTGTTTCTCTCTGTTTCTCTCTCTCTCTCTCTCTCTCTCTCTCTCTCTCTCTCTCTCTTTCTCTGTCATAATGGACTCTTGCCATGAATACACCTAGGTTTACCACTTAATAACACATGTAATAATACCACTTAATACCAACAGCAGCTACAAACTCAAACCCTTGCATTCAGTGATGTCATATCAGGCCACGACAGGAACGTGTCAGACTTACACAGCCATAGCCTAGGTCCCCATCCCTCCACCACACGCTGCAGCGTTGGCCTGGCCTTTGCCTTTCCCTGGGACAGGGTTTCATCTCAGGCCAGGGTGAAGTCAGTGAGCAACCTGCCTCCCCAAAGCTGAAGCCAGACACGCCCCTGGGCAGGAACTGACTGCATGCTTTTCCTGACACAACCCAGCTTCTGATGGGACAGTCTTGCATGGGTTGCGTGTTACAAGATAGAGCCTAGAGTCAGTCAAAGGGGAACCAGAGCACAGAGTGGAATAAAGGCCACAGAAGGACTCTGCAGCCCCCAAGACTCAGCCTGGTGCACAGTTATAAAAACCTCCCCAGGCCCAGCAGGCATGCACACACATACACACACATATACATACACATACTTTACCCTCCCAGCACATACACACACCCCACCCTCCCAGCCAAGCACACAGACAGGGACACACACACACACACACACACACACACACACACACACACATACACATATATATTCCTGGGCTCACCTGCTGCAGAAGCTGGATCTCCTGCTGCTTGGCATTGAGGATAGCCAGGGCTTGCTCATGCTCCAACTCCAGCTGCTGCCGCCGTTCAGCAGCCTCTCGCATATGCTGTGGGGACAGGGAGGCCCCTGAGCACCTGCTGCCCACCACCATGCAAGTACAGCAGGCTTTCTCTGGCCCCAACCCCCACCCCCCAGGAGCGGCACGACACACCCGCCTCCTCTCCCAGGCTTTTTCACTGGGAGGCAGAGAGATTGGGAAACCCTGGTCCCCAGGCACCCTCCCCTGCTTTGGCTGTCTATATTCACAGCACAGGAGAGCTGGCAGAGCTGCGGCTCAGGCAGAGGGAACCTCCTCTTCCCCCAGTGTGGCGTGGGAAGGCGTTCGCTCCTCTTCCTCTGCCTTAGCTCAGGTATTTTGCAAACACCAGACAAGGCTCCTATCCGCTCCTGCCCAGCCTGCACTGATTCCAGGTTCTTACCTGCATCAAAATCACATGACCCTCCACTAACATTGAAGGAGAATGCTATAGCTCTCCTTTTTGACCATGGGGAAACTGAGGCATGGTCTCACCATAGGATCAACACCAGAGTCCACACCTTCCACAGAACCTCAGAGTCCCAAGTTTTTACCCTCACCGCTAGATCTGTCACTTCAGTATGTCTCCCAGAAATGGTCCCAATGCACGAGGTAGCGTCTCACTTGCCTGGAGACCACCCAGCCATCTTCATCAGAAAGACAAGTTCAAGGCCCTCAGAGCTCAGGAGCTAATGATCACCTTTGATCTCTGACCACCACCAGCCCACCCCAGAATCCCAGTCATGAGGATCAACAAGAATGTCAGAGGCTGCAGAACCCAGGCACTGTCACTTTGACCGACCACCAGCCTGGCCACACCAGCACGTGTGTGAAGAAGAACCTCATATGTGAGCCTCATATGTGAGATGCTTCCCAGCACGGAGGTCGCCAGGAACAAAACATTCACATTTAATTTTTACTTCCTTCTTTATTTTTTTATATTATGAAACATCTATGGCCACCTTTCCCAAAGTTTGAATCTCGTGTGTGTGTGTGTGTGTGTGTGTGTGTGTGTGTGTGTGTGTGTGTAGTATATGTATGCATACACACATGTGTATGCAGAGGCCCTTGCATATACCCTTCAGATGGCAAAGGATGACGATGGGTGCCTCCCTGTGTAACTCTGCACCTTATTTTTTGAGACAGAATCTCTCCTCAACTTGGAACTCACTGATTGGCTAAGCTATCTGGCCAGGAAGTCCTCAGGATCCTTCTGTATCGCTCCCCACCCCCACCCCCAGTCCTGGGATTACAGGCCACGTCTGGCTTTTTATGGGTGCTCAGGATCTGAACTCAAGTCCTCACTTTTACTGAAGGCACTCTATCCACTGAGCTAATCCCTTTAAAGTCTGAATCCTTTGCCTATAAGTCTAAGTTCCTTCCAAGGCAGGAAGGTTTCAACACACACTACCTGGGTACCAGAGACAGAAGCAAGTCCAACCATTCCCTAAAAATGGGCATGTGGTGGCTTTCCATCTGCAATTGACCCTGCAGACCTGTTACCCTCCTTCTAGGCATCCTTTGAGGGTCATTAATATACTTATGTTTATGATGAAGGGGAACCCTGGCACATGGGACAGAGACTCAGTGTGGCTACCTGCCTCTTTTGCTTCAACTAGTTGATTTATTTTTATTTATTTATTTATTTAGTTAGTTAGTTAGTTAGTTAGTTTTTCAAGACAGGGTTTCTTTGTGTAGCTATGCACCTTTCCTGAAACTCACTCTGTAGCCCAGGCTGGCCTCGAACTCACAGAGATCCACCTGCCTCTGCCTCCCGAGTGCTGGGATTAAAGGCATGCACCACCACTGCCTGGCTCTATAATTTATTTTTAATCTGGCAATTTTATTGAGTCTTGGGGAGTTTGTTGTTGTTTTGTTTTACTATCTTTATTTAGTTGGTTTTGGATTGATTGATTGATTGATTGATTGATGACAGGATTGATAGGTAACCAGGCTGACCATGAAATTGTGATCCTCCTGCCTCAGCTCCCAGAGTGCTCATATAATACACATGTGGTACCATGACAGTTTGGTGCCAGGCTGGCCTGGAACTCACTATGTAGCTGAGAATGACTTTAAATTTCTGATCCTGCTTTTACCTCCCCAGTGCTAAGATGCAGGTGTGAATCATCACACTTGGTCTGTCCGTTACTTAGAGTTGAATCCAGGGCCCATGCATGACAGCATATACCCTACCAAATAAGCTACACACACCTCCCATCCCCTGATGTCAGAGTTTTAAAGTTACCTCATGAAATGAGAGACATGTCTCTGGGGAAAGGTAAGTGACACTGTTTCCTGAGCATCCCCACCTCACAGCACCAAAAGATCCATTCTCCTCAGAAACATTGTGGAGCCTGTTTGCCATAGTGGTGATAGAATCATATCCTACTGCACTCTAGACATATGCTGTACCTCTGAGCTGCACCCTCAGCCCCTCACTGGGGGATTCTAGGCAGGTGCTCTACCTCTGAGCTGCACCCTCAGCCCCTCACTGGGGGATTCTAGGCAAGAGCTCTACCAATGAGCCACACCCTCAGCCCCTCATTGGGGGATTCTAGGCAAGAGCTCTACCACTGAGCCACACCCTCAGCCCCTCACTGGGGGATTCTAGGCAGGTGCTCTACCACTGAGCAACACCCCCAGCCCTTCACTGGAGATTCTGGGTGTTGTAGTTTGCTTCTCTGTTGCTGTTATAAAACACATAGTGAAACCAACTTGGGAAGGGAAGGGTTTGTTTGATTTACAGGTTACAGTCCACTAGAACTCAAGGCAGGAACTGAAGCAGAAACCATGAGGAATGCTGCTTTCTGGCTTGCTCTCCATGGCTTGCTCAGCCTGCTTTTTTCACACAACCCAGGACCGCCTTTCCCAGGAGTGGCACTGTCCATGGTGGACTGGGCCCTCCCACATCAGGAATCAATCAAGAAAATGTCCCACAGACCTGCCTATCTGACAACCTGATGGAAGTAATCCCTTGGTTGATGCTTTGAACTCCCGTTTGTGTCAAGTTAACAAAAGCTAACTAACATATTAAGCAAATTCTCTAGTGCTGAGCTACAATCCCTAGCTCCCTCACTGGGGAATTCTAGGCAGGTGTTTTATCACTGAGTCAAGCCCCTTCCTGGGGTTTCTAAGCAAGTTGTCTGCCACTAAGCCACACCCTTAGCCCCTCACTGGTGGATTCTAGGCACACCCTCTACCACTGAGCCAAGACTCCAGCCTGGGCTGAGCCTCTGTTTTCAATGGACACAGGATTTCAGCTGGTTGCTTCTCGGCCTGGAAACGTAAAGTCTTCCCTGGGTGCAGTGTTCAGGCACCATGACCTCTGCATCCCCTTTACTGTCTCCATAAGTCACTCCCAGGGAACTCCAGAGCTGTAATTACCCTGCACCTCCGCAGACAAAAGTGATGGTTTCACCGTTGCTATGGAAATGCTCGCAGGAACTCAGGATGCTGGGAAAACAGAACTTCCCAAGATATGAAAAAAAAAAAAAACTCATAAGACAGTTCCTATAACCTGTTCACACCGGGCCTGGGCTGGGTCATTCCATCTGATTGAAGACAGGGCAGACAGAGGACCACCAGGCAGCCATGAAAAGTACCCCGGGGATTTTCCCAGAACCTCAGGGACACCAAAACCATAGCTTCTCAGACCCCTCGCACACCAAGGCACAGTGTTGACATACAGTTCCTCCACATCCTTCCCACCATTGCTAGATGACACAGAACACCTGATGCTGTGTAAATAGTCACACTGTGTTCAGGGAATGACAACAGAAAAAAGCTGCACTCCTGTACAGGTGCACGCTTTTAAGGCATCTCCATCCGTGTCAGGGGAATCCTCGGACAGGCATTCGCCATCTGGACCCTTGCTACCTGCTCCAATGTTGAGTCCTTCAGGTCTGACTTCCTGAGCAGGAGATGGGCAGTGTGGGTATGTTTTCATGGAGTCTTCCCATCTGTTAGTCTTGATATGTTTGGTTGGTTCTGCCTGGCTGTGGCTGCCAGTTTGGGCCTGGAGATTTCTAACCATAACTATTGTAGACTTTACTCTCCCCCCACCTCACATCCCCAACACCTTCAGTATGATCTTACTGACCAGCAGTGCAAAGCACAATGCATTCTTAGGACATGAGGTCTGGCAGATCACCCGTCCCATACCAGCAGAGCCCCTGGACACAACCATCGGAATTCTCTGGGTTCCTAGGGAGCTTTGGGACCCCTTATATCAGTCACCAACTCCTAACAGAACACTTAAGGGTGGGAGGGTTTAGCCTGGATCCTGGTTTCAAAGACATCAGACCATCATGAAGGGGAAGGCAAGGTAGCAGCAGGAGCAGAAGCAAGGTGGCACCATAACCTTCAGAGGCCCATGGTGGCACAGCTCCATAATCTCCCAAAAACGGCGCCACCAACTGGGGACCGATGGCTCAAACACATGATCCTGTGAGAGACATTTCACGTCCAACCCACAGCAGCCCCAAACACTGACCAGGGAGGTGACCAGGGGCTCTGCCATTAGCCCTACAAGGGACCACGGCAGCCTTGGTAAGTAGGTGATGGGAAGTGAGACCCAGGCTGGACCAAACACATGCCAGTGTTTTACAGAGTTGATGCTGAGTCCAGTGCCACTGTGGATGCTACTCCACAACAGACTCAGAGAGGCCAAGCTTGTCGCCTAACGCCACACAGCCAAAACACGGCAGAGCCTAGACACCATCCGAGAACGTCAAAGCACAAAGCCTTTGCGCACATCCCTGACCGCCACCATGGCCGTCGCCAAACTCCAAGAGGGGCAGGTGGGTCTCCTCCCATGCCACAGACCCTGTGCGGCAGCCGCCTTGCAGCTGTTTAATTGCACAATTATCCCTGCTAATTTCTGCGCTTCTGTTTATTTTGGAAGTGGGTGCTGCTAAATGCAGCCCGGGCGCTCTTTATTTAGTGCGGGGGAAGGAAGTGATTAGTGAGAGGAGGAGACCGCACTCCTCACGAGGACTCAGGAGACACATTAGCCGAACTCGGACACAGCTCCAGATGTGGGGCTTGCAGGCTGTGGGTCCTCAGAGGTCACAGGGGAAATGGACACACGGGCTTCCTGCTGGGAGGCACAGAGCTGATGCAGGCTCTAGCCCCAGGTGGAGGCAAGTCACTTTCGCCTCCCCCATGTTGGCAGAGAGGTAGAAGGGCCCTGGGGAGATGGCTCTGGCAGTAAAGTGCTTGCCTCAAAAAGCATGAGGACTTAAGTTCAAACCCCAGAAGCCTCATTAAAGAGCCAAGTACGGAGGAGTTTGCGTATAATGTCAGCACTAGGGAGGTAGAGACAAGACGGTGCTTAGGGCTTGCTGGCCAGCCTAGACTAATCAGAGAGTTCCGGGTCGGTTAGAGACCCTGTCTCGAACAAATAGGGGCCAATGCCTGTGTTGCTCAGGGCTCTCTAGAGGAACAGGACTTACAGAATGAACCTATGCATAGGTAGAAAGGGGCTTAGTTAGAATGGCTTACAGGCTGTGGTCCAGCTAATCCAACAATGGCTGTCTACCAAAGGAACCCAATAGTTGTTCAGTCCATGAGGCTGGGTGTCTCAGCTGGTCTTCAGTATACACCAGAATCCCAAAGGAAGTAGGCTCGAATGCCAGTGAAGGAATGGATTTGCCAGAGAGAGCAAGAGCAAGCAGGCAGAGAGATAGTGTGGTAGCTTGAGGAGGAATGGCCTCCATAGGCTCACGTGTTTGAATGCTTGTTCCACAGTGGGTGGCACTATTAGGAGGTGTGGCCTTGTTGGAGGTGTGGCTTTGTTGGAGGAAGTGTGTCACTGAAGGGGGTGGGCTTTGAGGTCTCAGAAGCTCAAGCCTACCTAGTGGTTCACAATTTGCTTCTGCTGCCTGCAGATCAAGATGCAGAACTCTCAGCTCCTTCTCCAGCACCACATTTGCCTGCGCACCACCATGTTTCCTACTATGACGATAATGAATTAAACCTCTGAAACTGTAAACCAGCCCCGATTGAATGTTTTCCTTTTTAAGAGTTGCCATGGTCATGGTGTCTCTTCACAGCAATAGAAATCCTAACTAAGACAGCTAGTTTCTTTCTTCCCTGTCCTTGATATAGGCGGCCAGCAGGAAGTGTGGCTCAGATTAAAGATGGATCTTCCTACCTCAAAAGATTCAGATTAAAAAATGGGTCCTCCCACTTCAGATGATTTCATTAAGAAAAATTCCCTCACAGGTGTACCCAGCCACTTGAGTTTTAGTTAATTCAACATTGGTAGTCAAGTTGAAAACCAAGAATAGCCATCACAGTGCCTGGAAAATGACACCCAAGGTTGTCCTCTGGCCTCCACATGTACATACACACACACACACACTCACACACACACACACACACACACACACACACACACACACACGACGTCTCCAAAGGACAACAGACTGAGGCTTTTTAAGCAGCTGAGGGAAGAGGCTGGCTGGTAGCTGTCCTTGCTTCAATGTCCCCATCTCCAGCCAACCCACGTCCCCTCAGTACTGCCATACACCTGCCTTCTTGGCCACAGGACCTCCAGAAAGGATGGATTCCACTCACATACCCACTGAGAACGTCCACTCCCCCTCAGCTCTGTGCCTGCATCCTTTGCCTGGAATTCCCCTGCAAACATGACAACAGAGGTGTCAGTCAGCATTCTGTGTCCTTCTGTCTCCTCAGAAAGAATCGCTCGACAGCTCTGATGAGTTCTGGGCCAGTAGACACAGTCCCTAGACATCTATCTGTGGGGTTCCTGCTGCTCCTGTGGGTCTATAACCATGGGAATAGCCACTGCTCTGCTTCTGCCCTTCCTAGATGAGTTGACCTGCTTCCCCATCCTTATGGCCACTTGTATGCTTGGCTTCCAGAAGAATCATCTCCATTTATTGTCAGAGGTTACTTCTGAGCCCCTAGGAGCCCGACAAAGCCCAGACTCAGCTTGTCCCGGAGACAAGCCCTGATGTCTTAATCAGTGACACTGGACCTCAGCAGACACCAGTATCAAGCCGCCAGCTTCCGTAGCTGAGGAGACGGGAGCCATTCTCAGTCTCCCGCCGTCATCACTCAATATCCAAGACAGTAAAAGGCCTCTTCACCACCCAGCCTTCCCCTACACCTGCTGGTGTCTGCATCTGCCGCCAGGTGAGTCCCAGCCACTCCCCCCCCCCCCCCCCCCACCCCGGTCGTGATCAGGTATCTCCTCAGCTCTGGCCCACCCACTCCCCTTCAGTAGTCCCTGAGAGACCGTTCCCAGTCAAGCCATATTCGTCCCCTCACGGTCAAGGCTCAGTAGCCAGCACCCAACTTGGGAAAAGTTTAGACCGGACCACAGCTGGCAGGCAACTCGGAGGGGGGGGGCTCAGCCTCGCTGCTGGCCTGAGCTCCTCACTGCCCCTCCCCCCCACCCACAACACCATACTTAACCACTGTGACCTCTACCTCTGCACCAGCCCCATCCCACTGCCAGGTCTCGGCCCACACCATGTTTAATGCGACACAAAGTTTTCCGGTGTGTCTACATGGCTGGCCATCTAGTTGTGTTCCTTTGATATCACTTCTCCTCTGACCTGTCACACCACACAACTGGACTGGAAAGCCTGGCTGGTGACTGGGCCACTCTGCCAGCCCACAGCCCTGTTCTCTCCTCTCTGTCTGAACAGCTTTTGCCATCCTTCTGCACGTGCTATGAGGGGACCAGTGAAGTTGAAGGATCCTTGTGTCCACAACCAATCTAGGTGCTTCCACTTGTACGTGTGTGTGCACTAAGACATTTAACTGGGGGCTGCAGGAGGGGAACTCATGACAGGCTTGACTGTGAGGGATGAGTGAACATAGAGGACTCAAGACCCAAGTACACACTAGCTCTCCCGGAGGATTCCTACCACACCCTCACGCCTCACACTTCTTGGGACACTGGCTTCCCAGCTCAATGAGTGTCACGTGACAGAGGGTGACAAAAAGTTGAGTCAAATATAGGAGTGAGGGGGGCTAGAAGACAGCCCAGTGGGTGGAGTCCCCGCCATGCCCGCATGCAGAACTGAGTTCAGATCCCAGCACCCACAGAAAGAGATGGTCGTGTGGAATCACAGCACTGGAGAGGCAGAGACAAGGGGATCCCCCGAGCCCGCTGGACAGCCAGCCTAATGAAATCAGTGAGTGTTGGCGTCAGCAAGAAACGTTGTCTCAAGAGAGGTAAGGTGAAGAGACGGGAGGATGGTCCAGCAAGCAGGCTGAGGCGCTTGCACACAGGCCGGGTGACCTGGAGTTCAATTCTTGGTTCCCACAAGGGGGCAGCAAGAAACTGACTCTCAAAACTTGTCCTCTGATCTCTGTGCATGTGGCTACACACACACACACACACACACACACACACACACACACACACACGAGAGAGAGAGAGAGAGAGAGAGAGAGAGAGAGAGAGAGAGAGAGAGACAGATAGACAGACAGACTATGGTCGGTTTGAAGTTGAAATTCATGGAGCCAGGTGAACAGTATAAGCCAAGAGAATTGAGACAGAGGGCAGCCGGGCTGAGAACCTAGTGTATCTGTAGATCAGCCCTAGCACAGAGGAATAGATGAGATGCGGACAGAGGAGGATGAGTCTGCTTTCCAAACTGCCTGAGGCAGGCCTGACCCATGCTGTAGGACACCACCTAACCCAGGTTGTACTTGTCTCTGAAGTATGCAGCTAATCACAGGCTGCAGACAGACGAACCCTGGAAGAGGTGAACCTAGGTTCCCTCCCATCCTCTCTCACATGCTGTCAAACAGCTGGTGCATTCTGGGAAGGCAGAGTATGGTTAGACTCAGAACAGAGAACTCTCTGGGGCTCGGCCTGCTGACTGGTACAGGAGTAGAGAGGAACATATACCATCTCTGGCTGGCCCCATCTTCGCTGACAGCTGGATTTAGGATCTCCTAGGAGATGTTCTCTGGACGTGGCTTTGAGGGTGTTTCCAGAAATAATTAATTGACAAAAAAAAAAAAAAAGGCTTCATCCTGAACATGGGCAGTGCCAGCCCTTGGTCTGGAGCCTTGCATTCAATAAAAATGGAAAATCAAAAATTAAGCGTGGGGGTGCAGCATGCTTGCCTAGTGTGCATGAAGCACCGGGTTCAATCCCCTGCATTGTATAAACTGGGTATGGCGGCACACATCTGTAATCCCAACTCTCAGGAGGTAGAGTCACGAGGCTCAGAAGTTCAAGGCCATCCTCAGCTACATAGTAAGTTTGAGACCAGTCTGGGCTACATGAGACCTTGTCTTCAAAAAAGAAAAAGAAAGAAAATAGTAACGGAGAAGTTAAGCTGAGCACCAGTATTTACTACTGTTTCCCTCTCTACTGAGATGTGAGGAGGTGAGACATTTTAGCTGCAAGCTCCTGTCTCCATAGAGTCACCTACCGCCATGACTTCCCATCATAATGGACTGTAGTCCCTCAGACCATGAGCCAAAACGAACCCTTCCTCCCTTAAGTGGCTTCCGTCAGATTTTGTTTTTAATCACAGCAACATGAACAATTGCTAATACAGGAAGCTCATGACCAGAGCAGGATTTTAACCCATTCCAGCCCCCTGGACTTACCTTCTTTTGTATTCCTCTAGGTCCTCCATATGTGTGAGGCTCCAGTGGGTCTCATCACAGCGTGAAATGTCCCTGCAGTACTACAGACTCATCCCCACCCTCCTTCCTGGTAGCTTAGGCCACCGAGCATGTCCTCTTCCTCCGTCATACAGGCCAGAGCATGCAGAGTCGCCAAACAGGTAGCCATGGAATCTCACCAAGGGGTGGTTCTCACTGTCTCGCACATGGCATCCACGGTGGTTTAAATGAGGTGCCCCACATAGTCTCAGGCATTTGAATACTTGGTCCCCAGTTGGCGGCACTGTTTTGGAAGGCTTGGGTGTGGCCTGATTGGAAGAATTCTGTCACCAGAGGTGGGCTTTGAGAATTTAAAAGATTCTCACCATTTTGAGTTTGGTTTCTCTGCTGCATGCATGGGTTCAAGATGTGAAAGCTCGGCTTCTGTTCCTGCAGCCATTGTGGACTCTTAAACCCTTTAGAACCGGAAACCCAAGTAAACACTTCCTTCTGTAAGTTGCCTTGGTCATGATGTTTTATGACATCAATAGAAAAGTAACTAATACAGTGTCCACATGGTAACAATGCTGGCTGTCCCTGAGCACACAAGGTGAAGAGCCCCTTGAAGGGCCCCCTTGGTTCCCCCAAAGCAGTATCTACCCAGTGCCATGCCTAGCTCCCGGGGCCTTGTGCTATACAGAGAGAAAGCCCTACCACCCAAAAGCAACACCAATTACACACCATGGGGGGGGGGGTGGAAATCACCATTTTCCAGCCTGCCTGTGGCAGGATTTATTTTTAAAGCAGTGGTATTTATAGCTGGATGTCAACATGAGCCGTGGTGCTTAAGTTGCCTACAAATGTCAAGGGCAGCCTCCTGAGGAAGCGTGGCTGCCATAGGGAGCAGACACAGAGCTAGCTAGCTATCCTCTCCTCTCCTCCTTGGGGAATCAAGGGTCCTGTGCTGGGACTGCCCTGCTTGAGCCGAGGCATGAAGGAAATATGGCTTCCCTTGGCAGGTCTTCAATATGACGGCTTGGAAAGCCACACTGGGGCCTCTGTTATAATAGTGGTAATGGAGTGGGAGGCATTTTTTTGTGCACAGGTTCTGAGTCCGCACCTTCAGCCATGGGAGGGAACACGTCAGGCTATTTGTGCTCAGTGTGCATGGCTTCCTGTCCCATCCCTACATCAGATTTACTCACCACAATGAGAGAGTCATGAGACTTCCAGAAATTAAAATCTATTCTCACTGAAAGTAGCTTAGTATCTCGAACTGGGGGGAAGGAAATAGGTAGCAATCCTTAAGAGTCTCCCTGTGGGCTGCTGGGATGGTTCATCAGATAAAGGGGCATGCCACCAAGACTTATGACCTGGGTTCAATTTCTGAAGCCCACGTGGTAGAAGGAGAGAATCAACTCCCACCGAATTGCCCTCTGACCACCCACATGCTCCCCGTGGCACACGAGTTCATACACACACAAACATACACTATACAATAAAGTAAATAATTAAGAATATAAAAATTAAAATCTCTGTGGCCAGTATTTCTCTATGCCATCTATCCCCCCCAAGGGATCCTGAAAACCAAGGCTAGTGAAACCACCACTCAAGTATGGAAAAGCTCCTCTCAGTATAATTCACATCCCACATCAGTGGTTCCCAACCGCCAGGGCCAGGGATAGAGAGAGCAGGAATTGGGAAGGGGGGAAGCAAAGTGAACCAGATTGCCTTCAAATGCCACTTGTAGCCCATCAGCCAGATGTGTGTGCCAGCACAAGGGACACGTTTCTCTGGGCCTTGATTTTTCTTGTTTGCTTCACCAATCAATCAGGAGCCATCAGGGAAGCAGTATCTAGTGTCTTCAGCTAAATTCAATGATCAGGGTTCAGACAAATGGTGTGGCAGTGTTTGGAAACAGAAAAGTGTATGGAAAAAAAACAGTGTGTGAACGTGGCCATTGGAATAATTAGCCACAGACTGATGTCAAACAATAAAGCATAAGACAGGTCCCCTTCACTTACTGAACACCAGGTTCACACCATCACACTTGGAAGGCAGTGTGAGCTGTAAGGTCACAGAATTCAGACAACCGTGACCACCAGACAACTGACAGATGAGTCACATTGACAGACACAAATGCCCAGCCCGGCCTGCCATCAGCTTCCCAGCATCAGGCTGGATGGGTCAATTCCTCCTTATGTTCCGTTCAGCAGTGAGTGAAGACATCTCCCAGTGGT
This sequence comes from Peromyscus attwateri, assembly GCA_902168425.1. Taxonomy (NCBI): domain Eukaryota; kingdom Metazoa; phylum Chordata; class Mammalia; order Rodentia; family Cricetidae; genus Peromyscus; species Peromyscus attwateri. The sequence continues at coordinate 10,613 of CABHPP010000509.1, read as the reverse complement.
TGGTGAGGATGTCAGTGTGAGTCTAGAATCCTCTGCACTAAGGACCTCATGGTCACCATGAACTGTCTCTAACACAAAGTGATTGCCGAGTCTAGCTGTCCATCCCTAGGATGCCTGTCACTGGGCATGGTCCCTAAGTCCAGCAAAAACTCATGCCGAAGCCCCATAACATTCTAATTTTGCCCCAACTCTTATTGCTGCCTCCAGCCATGAGGAGCTCCTGTGGCCTCCACCTTGAGCTCAGATTCTGATCATGACCTCCTCTCCTCCTGATGGGCACTGCCACCATTTCCTGACCAGATTGCCCATCATTCCTGATCCCTGCTTTGTTGTGGAATATTACTTTAACAGGACAAAGATGTGTTACGCGTATTTATGCTGCAGAATGTTATTTTAACTGTGTAAAGCTGTGTTACATTTGTTTATGCTGCATTTGTTTAACTATGTAAAGATGTGCTGCTGTTGTTCCTTGCCTGCCTAAGGCACCTGATTGGTCTAATAAAAAAGCTGAGCAGCCAATAGCTAGGCAGGAGAGAGATAGGTGGGGCTAGCTGGCAGAGAGAATAAGTAGGAGGAGAAATCTAGGCTCAAGAGAGAAGAAGAAGAGAGGAGAGAACGAGGGAGAAAGAGAGGGAGATGCCGGAGGCCAGTCAGGCAGCCACCAGCCTGCAGACACAGAGTAGGACAGACAGAAAGAAAGGCTAAAAGCCCTGAGGCAAAAGGTAGATAAAGAGAAACAGGTAATTTGAGTTAAAAGAGCTAGCCAGAAATGAGCCCAGCTGGTTGGTGGCCCAAAAGAAAAAGCCTGGTATACTACTTTCCTTGCCAACTGACATCAGATGGAGCTTGGGTCCACTCACTCAGCCCTCAGGAGCGGCTGTGATAAACAACGTTGGAGGTGCCCAGACCCCACTGCACCTGTGCACCTGGTGACGGGATGTCCACTCCATCCTTTGGGACCTTGCCAGCCTAGAACCCATTTTGGCCTCCAGAATATGGTGTCAGAGCCAGCCTTGTGGCAGATTCTAGCTTGTCCTTGTGGGGATGTGACTGTTTCTACTCTGCTTCATCTTCCATGCCTTTGGCCAGACCTCACACATAACTGGAGGACAGAGGGCCAAGAGCTAGATAGGAGTTAAGTGGTCATGATTGCAGAGCAGTCTGGCCCAGCTGCCTCCAGACATGAGTAGTAGCCTTGGCCGGACACTGAGGTCCTCCAGCCAAGCCCAGTCATGCTGAGAAGCAGTTTCACCCACCTGGACTAGAGAGCAACAAATGGATGGCTAAAAAAATTAATTGTTTTAAGCCACCATGCCTGGGGACAGTCCACACATGGTGCCACTGTAATAGTAAGAAGCAGACTTGGCATCCCAAGACTCTGAGGACAAAAAAAAAAATCTAAACTTCTCGGGCTCCCCACACTTCTTCTACACCAGAGTGCTATCCTGTTGATATTGACAAGGCCCCTTCCCTTGTCTCACTTGGAAACATCTTCCTCTACGTATGAAGGTTCCAAGCACACTTCTAAGATGATCGCATCATCCTACCCATGGGTTTTTCTTCGGAGCACCATCACCCATCACTGAGGGAGACTATGTGTCCCATGCACTTGGTCAGACTGCTGTTGCAGTACAAGGTGACGGTCACTACCCGGTGGCATCTGTGAGTGGCCACATAGTACCCTCACAGACCACGGTACCACTGAGAAATCTTGCTTTGTGGAGCTATCCCTTGACAAGGACACTAGGGACCTGGCACTCCCCAAAAGATAGGGTAGGTGAGCACACAGTCTCCTTAAACAAGCTACTGTCCCCAAGGAAAATGGACAGCCTCTCATGGTGTTTTAAGTGACATGGACTTTGGGGGATGGGAACATCATAGGCTCCCTTCTCCAATCTCCACCATGAAGATGTTCCTCAGATTCTCCCTGTGTGGGGGCAACTTGGCCTGACCCACTCCCCCCAAGTTTTCCTGCTCACAGTTTGAAAGGGAGCCTCAGAAGCTGCATGCTGCCTTTGACTGTCCTTCCCCTTACATGATCCCCTGCCCTGGTGAGGTTTTTTTGTTTGTTGGTTGGTTGGTTGGTTTTGTGTTTTGGCTTTTTGTTTTGGATTTTCAAGACAAGGTTTTTCTGTGTAGCCCTGACTGTCCTGGATCTCACTCTGTGGACCAGGCTGGCATCGAACTCACAGAGATCCACCTGCCTCTGCCTCCCAAGTGCTAGGATTAAAGGCATGCGCCACCACTGCCAGGCTCTGGTAAGTTTTTATTATCAACTTAATCATGGTAAGATCTAAGCAGGAGTCTCAACTGAGAGAGGGCCCAGCTCAGGCCCTATGTGAAGAGAATTGTCTGCATTGTTGATTGACATGGGAGGACTCAGCATACTGTGGGCAATGCCGCCCCTAGGCAGGTAGTCCTGGTTTGAATAAGGAAGCTAGCTGAGTACAATCCAAAAGAGCAACCCCGTAAGCGGCATTCCCCCATGGTTCCTGTCTCAAGTTCCTACCCAGATTTCTCCCAAAAGACACGGTGACCTGGAAGTATAAAATGAAATAAATCCTTTTCCCTCAAGTGGCTTTTGGTCATGGTGCTTTCACAGTAACAGAAAAGCAAAGTAGAACCCCCCCCCCCAAGGAAGGGACAGTGTTGCCAAAGAGTCCCCGAGGTGCTCAGCATCTCACCCATCACTTCAAGTAAGGAAAATTCATTCCTGGCTCCAGGCTTTGTCGTCCTTAATAAACTACAGCTCCTTTCTCCCAAAGGGTGGGACTTGTGGAATGGTTCCCATCTCCGTTTACATCCAGCCTCCCTGGATACTTGAAGCCAAGTTAGACTCTGGGAGAAGCCATGTCTTCCTCCGTCGGTCTCTACCATCTTCATATGTATTTATTTATATTATTGTTGTTGCTGTTACTATTATTATTTACGTGTGTGTGCAGGTCTGTGGCGTATAGGTGAGGGTATACACTTTTGTGATATGTAAGGGGACAACCTTTTGAGAATCCTCTCCTTCCACCATGTGGGTTACGAGAATCAAGCTCGAGCTTTCAGGCTTGGCAGCAAGCCTCCTAACTACTGAGCCGCCTCTCAGGCCCTGTAGCTCATTTGTTTGAGACGGGCTCTCTTACTTAACCTAGATAGAGCTCACTGATTCATTTAGACCACTGGTCAGCAAGCTCCAGGGACGCCCCCATCCCCCAATCTACTCTTGTCCTTACCCTCCAGCTCAGGGGTTCCAGGTGTGCTCTGCCACACTGGGTTTTGTTGTGGGTGCTGGAGATCCAACCTCGCTCCCTGAGCTTGCATAGCAAGCATTCCACTGACTGAGCCAGCTCGCCAGCTTCCAATTAGTCTATTTTTGAGATGTATTTCTTTTCATTTCACGGATGTGTGTTTCATTTGCACGTATGTACATGCACTATGTGCCTGCTTGGTACCCAGAGAGGCCCAGAAGAGGGTGCCAGACGTCCCCGGAACTAGAAGTAGGTAGTTATAAGCCACTGCATGGGTGCTGGGAACCAAACCTGGGTCCTCTGCAAAAGCAGCAACTGGTCTCAACGGCTAAGCCACCTCCATGGCCCCAGCCAGTTATTATTTTAAAAGCATGGGAATCAAGAGGGATTCAGGGCAAAGAGCAGGCCACCTGACTGGCCTGACCCACAAGAGGGACTCCAATCCATTTGTGTGTTACTCTCACTGGAGTCTTACAAAAACAGTGTCCCCCCCCCCCCCCCCCCCCCCCCCCCCCCACCTCCCTGTTCTGCTCAGGTCGGCTTCATGAAGATTCTTCTTTGAAGGAAGTAAGATATGTGTAAACAGTAGAGGGTGTGGTATGGGGACCCTGGTGCCCACTGTCCTTCCAACCAGTACTGCAGCTTCTTGGCTGGCATAGCTGGTGTCTGGGAACAGGCCCATCTCAGTACTGCCAGCACTGGGTGTGGGATAATTCTCTGCTTTGGGTCCTGACCTGCATGACAGGAGGTTTGGCCTACCTTGGCACACCGATAGTGGCTCCCTTTCCTATACCAATCAACGTGCCTCTGGCATCACCACGTGACTCCTGGGTTTCTTCCAAAAATGACCAATCTAAACTGTCCCTCCTGGTCACTTCCGTGAGTGAGCTCCAGATAGCCAGGATACAAGGCTCACCCTCCATTAACTCTACCAGATACTTTCTTTGTTACAAAGAGAGATGAGGCAGGGGGCGGGCAGCCTGTGTCCTGAGATGTGTCCAGTGGGTGGAGGCAGTGGCTTAATGACTGATGTGGTTCTCTCTCTCTCTCTCTCTCTCTCTCTCTCTCTCTCTCTCTCTCTCCAGCACCTCCTAAACCGGAAGCCCACAGAGGAGCCAGCTACCTAGGGTAGCTTGAGGATGTCTCCATCCAAGTGCTGTGTGGGCATAGGCTTCTTGTGAGTCTCCAGATGAATTGGCACTGGTCTCAAAGTGCTGCTTGATCTGAAGTGTGGCTGTGAGGGCCACACCAGAAAAAAAAAAGCAAAGGATCAAAGGCCAGGAGGGCTGGAGATGATCCACCCTATGTTTCTGACTTAGTTCGGGTTTCTATTGCTGCATCAAAAACACCATGACCAAAAATCAAGCTGGAGAGGAAAGGGTTTATTTGGCTTACACTTCCACACTGCTGTTCATCATCAAAAGAAGTCAGGACAGGAGCTCAAGCAGGGCAGGAACCTGGAGGCAGGAGCTGATGCAGAGGCCATGGAGGGGTGCTGCTTACTGGCTTGCTCAGCCTGCTTTCATATAGAACCCAGGACCACCAGCCTAGGGGTGGCCCCGCCCACAGTGGTCTGGGCCCTCCCCCATCAGGCACTACTTAAGAAAATGCCCTACAGCTAGCTGGGTCTTATGGAGACATTTTCTCAATTGAGGTTCCCTTTCCGATAACTCTAGCTTGTGGCAAGTTGACACAAAACTAGCCCGCACAGTATCCTTCTAACATCTCATGATCAGAAGTTAATATATTTTGAACATCACAAAAGCAACAAAAAAAAAAGCTAAAGAATTCACTCATGTCATACTGGGACAGTAGCAAAGCCATCCTTCTGTTACTTACAGAGGGGGTTCTGTCCACATCAGGCATTTGTGGGCAGCACCCTGTTGGCGCTGATCCACCTCAATAGAAGGGAATGCTGCTGTTCTAACCATAGCAACAGCAGTTACAGACCCTCCTTTAGAAACCACTGAGAACAATGGGAAACTCGTGGAGATCAGAAACTGCTTTTGAAGATGCCTCTGGTCTTAGCTAAGGCGTTCCCATTTTCACTTCATGGTGCGGAGCTGTGTTTAGCAACCTCGGAAATGGAAGGCATAGTCAGGTTGGCTTCCAGAAACATGGTCCCCCCACTGTTGCATTTTACAGGTTTTTCTGAGCGTCTTAGGAGAGTAGTCGCCACCCCAGCCCCACCCCATTGTTGGCTGCCGAAGGGTCGCCACAGTACGTGAGGCCGTCCTACCTTCAGGACCTGTTCCAAGTTCTCCAGTTTGGCTTGGAGCTGGAGTTTCTCCTTCACAGTGAATCAAGCTCTCCTCTCAGGTCACCACGGAGAGCCAGGCATGTTCAGCCTTCACCTGTGAGCAGAAGGACAGGAGGCATGCAGGCCGTTAGGATCTACCCAGAATGGGAGGGGGTACCACACTGGTCCCCTCCAGCACCTCTGCAATCTCTTCTGGAGTGGTAGAGAGCCTTGAGTCTTTCTGGACAGACTGCCTGGGGATGTTACAAGTCAGGGCCACCAGGCACCCAGAGGTGACATTCCTTCCTGCCCCTTCCCACCTCCACCACACCCGTAGTGATTGGTTCCAACTTGGAATGAGACCCAGTCCTGGTATACAGGCAATACTCTATCCCCTAGATATATTAATTGGCTGGGGAAGTCCTGTGACCCTTGTGTAAAAACCTGGTTAAAAAAAAAAGAAAAAGAGACCTTCTTCTCAGTGGACCTGGGAAATTGGGAAGAAGGGCTAGAACTCTTGTGTAATTTGCCACCATAAGAGGAGAAGAACAGGTCTTGGATGAAGTCAATGAAAGGACACAGGGCCAAGACACACCGAGGGAAAATGCTTGAGCACCTAGATCCAGCTGTACCTGAAGCTCTTTATCCTTCTTTCCAAGTTACTTGGGTCAATTGGAGTCATTCTCTGTCCCTTATACTGTTACCCAAACTGTCTGCAAGGACTACTAATTCTTCTGTCTAAAACCTGGCCAGTATTGACATTGCATGATGTCAATCCAGTGTCAACACACACACACACACACACACACACACACACACACACACACACTTTTCTCTGTCTATTGTTGTTTCTCTAAAGCAGGTCAGGGCATGTCACTGACAAGAGAAGTCCCTGCACTGACCTCCTATAGATTTTTAGGAGGAAACAACATATTCCAACCCAAAGGCAGACTTCTAGCTCCCTTCCCTCCTCCCCAAATGTTGGAATAGACTGTCACAAAGCCGTGTTTTCCACCTCCAAAAATCCTCATTGTCTTAGAGACTTTATAAGTTACGAGGCTTTTACTCGACTAGACAATTTCCCTGACTCAAGAGAAAGTGGGCAGGATGTGGCACTCCTGGTGGTTACAGGGGCTGCTACCGGGGGTTGGGGGGTGGGGGTCATGGGGATGTCTGGTAGGCAGGAGCTCATGCAAATCATCTTGTCGCCACCTGAGGCCTCTGGCAACAGACTCAGAAGAAGATGTCACAATCTACTTCAGTCAACTGGTCCTCAAGCTTGAACCTCAACCCCAGGGCACAGGTTTGCTGGAAGCTGCCACGTTTCATGTTCCCCCTTGTCAAGAGGGGAAAGGGGGGGGGGGGGGGGTGGGGTGTGGAGTGGGGAATGGAGGGGATTTTGAGCACTCACTAAGTTGGTCTCATCTGGAGCCCAGGATGGCTTTATGAAATGTTTTCAAGCCCAGTCTCTCCTGCTAGAAACTTCCTGGGGTTTCCATCAAAATCAAAGTCAAATCCAGACTCCACAGAAGTAGGAGCTTCTACATGGTCTACCTCTCTTTTGCTGGTCTGGCCTGGGCTGTCACATGCTGAGGAATCAAGCCCATTCCCATTCCTGATCTTTCTCATGTAGGGACTCCGTGACCTGCCATGATATACCTTACCCATCCTGCACCACTCCCATCCCAGTCCAGCCCTGTGATTGAGCAGAGCCTCTCTGGCAGGCTGCCCTACACACACACAGAATGTAATGAAAGCCTCACCCTACCACCTGCCTCCACCCACTCCCAATTTGCCACACTCCTTTTTTTCCAGCCCTTTGCAATGTGGGTGATGATCCCGCACAGAAGCTGGCTCCTGCTGAATGTCACTGGAGCTGTCCCCAGAAAGCACCCTGTGTTGCTTCAGCTTGTCGTCAGAGAGCATCCTATGTCAGACCTTGTGGGGTCAGTTATTCCAGATCTCAGACTGACGGAGACACAGGTGGGGCCCTACCTACCCTCACTCCTGTTGTTCTTTGTCTGAAGGCTGTGCAACCCAACTCCCACCCCATAGCTACTGACCCTCTGTCCTGTAAGCACCCAGTCTTCATAAGGACCCTGACTCAGTCTCCTCCATTGCTTTATCAAGGGCCAGGACTCTGCTTCACCCTACAGCTAGGACTCAGAAATCCACGTGGCACTGGAACCCAGTGACAATGACAGTTTTGAACACAAAACTATGTAAGAAAGGCTCTGGCTGGTCCTCTTCCAGCCAGATACAGTGCTCGGAGTAGGGAAGAACACCCTGGAACCATGTCCCAGAAGCCACTGCCCATGCAGGGCAGAGCAGGGCAGGATTTGCATCCAGGTCTCTCTCTAGTTGGTAGCCCCACCCAGGACACGCCTCTCAAGTATCCATGAACACACTGCATTAGTCAGAGGCCTGACTCCTATTTCTGCTGGGTGAAGAGGGGGTGGGGCACTGGAGCTGACAGGCGGGACTCTGTCAAGTGGCCCTTGGTTTCACCGGAAGGACACAGACCTGTTGCCTCTACATGCAAGCACTCTGAAACCTGCTGCCACCTCAGGGCCCAGTGAGTAGAAGAGGCCCGACTAGCAAGAGCCCAGGGCACACCAGGAACCTTAGCACTTTGGCTCACAGGTCCCAGCAGAGCCCAGCCCATGGGGTGGGGGTGGGGGAGTAAGAATGGAAGGAAGAACAGATGTGTGTCTGTCCAAAGGTGTGAGGCTCACAGCCCACATTTCTATGACCATAAAGCACCCCTTAAAACTCCCCCCCCCATGTTGCTGTCAGAGATGTGCTCAGCCTAGAATGAACATGAGAACTGGGAACTGAGCCAAGCTGCATCCTGCAAAGGAGAAGCACTCAAAGCCATAAGGCACCCAGACAGACCTCCCCAGGACAGACAGTACAGGATCCAGATGGCCAAAGGATAAGGCCATGCTCTCTTTTGTCCCAAGCATAAAGAGGCCTTGAGGTCTCTGCATGTATGCAAGTATCTATGGAACATAATAGGAAATAAAACCTTAGCCTATCAAATCCTAAATGTCTGTGTGTCGTCCTCACAAACTTCCATAATGTTCTCGATTAAACTACTGCCGCTATTTTTCATACTGGCATTCTATAGTTGGATGCGGATTCTGCCAACAGGGTCGCTGGATTTACAGATTGCAGCTCAAAAAGTCCTTGGGCTACAGATTAACTGATACAACACCGGGCTTGGGGACTTGGCACCCCCAGGCTTGCATGCTACCCCATCAGGCAGACAAAGCTCACTCAGCCACGCTAGCCGCCGGGTATCTGCTCGAACATTTCCAGTTCACAGCTGATTCTAGAGGGAGCCACAAGGTGCCTGGCAGGGAGAGATGCAGAACACTTAGCCACAGCTACCCGCAGCAAACCTCAACCTGCCATGGGACAGCTGTCCCCGCCTGGAGGCAGCTCACAGCTCTGTCTAGCTCAGCCAATGAAGAAATTAGAATTAGTTCGTGAGAGCAGTAAACAGGTGACTTTGCAAGCCTCGAGGCATTGGGGACATTTTCTGTACTGTGTCCCAGATTTCCGGGCTCAATGCTCCTTCCTCCACAAGGCTGTCCGCCAGCGGGACTTTGGCACAGTGTTTAATAGTCTGGACCACATCTGGAACTCAGAATCTATCAGCTCTGCTTAAGCCTAGGAAGAGTGGGGGCCACACATCTCCTCTCATCCATAATTAATATTGCTCTCTTCCTAGGGGCTACTAAAAAGCAGATTGCAACTCCAGGCAAGAACCTAAGAAGGGAAGGAGTGGACCCCTGAAGTCTTCCCGGGAGCCAGGTTTGTATTGACAAGCCCCTGCCCACTGTGAATCAGATGTAACATTCACTGTTGTCCTGGGACTTCCCAGCTACTTGAGGACACAAGATGCTCAGCCCACGGGCAATCTGGTGAGCTGATGTCTCCCATGGAAGGCTCTAAGCCTGCAAGCTAGCTCACCCAGAACTGGGAAGAGAACAGAGCCCGGCCAGGCTGGCAAGGGGGCGGGACAGATCTGGGAACATCTCTGCCAGCCTGCTGTTCCTGTCTGGGGCCCTGTGAGTCACCAGGCTCCTCTGATATCCCTGCAAAGCAGCTTAGGGAAGGCACTCTCCCTTGGCACCTAGAAGCCTACTCAAAGATTTATCTTTTTTTATAATTTTATTATATGTATGTGTGTCTGTCTGTGTGGGAGAATATACACGCGAGTGCAGGTACCCATGGATACCAGCGGCATCAGATGTCCCTTGGAGGCTGGAGTGACAGGTGCTTGTGAGCTGCCTGATATGGGTGCTGGGAACTGAACTCAGGTCCTCTGCAAGAGCATTAAGTGCTTTTAACCTCTGAGCCATCTTTCCAGGCCCCTAACAGCCGTTTTTTTTTTTTTTTTTTTTTTTTTTTTTTTTTTTTTTTTTTTTTTTGGTTTTTCGAGACAGGGTTTCTCTATGTAGCTTTGTGCCTTTCCTGGATCTCGCTTGGGAGACCAGGCTGGCCTCGAACTCACAGAGATCCGCCTGCCTCTGCCTCCCGAGTGCTGGGATTAAAGGCGTGCGCCACTACCGCCCAGCAACAGCCTTTCTTAAAAGGGAATTCTGGGAAGAGGCCCATAAGTCTCTGGCCTTAAGGAAAGCACAAAGCTGAACTAAGTCCTTTTTTTCAGAAACAGGGATGCCCAGAGGCTGGGCAAAGAGGTTGCCTTGGAGCCCATACTGGAACTACTTCTGGGGGAGTGCTGGCTTGGCCAGAAACCCACGCCATCCCACCAAGGCTGGGGAGTGGGGGTTGAAAAGGAGGAATAAAGCTACCCCATGGACCAGCTCCCCACCAGCCCTATCATTCTATATCCAGTGCTCAAAACAAATGTCCCCATCAATTGCTGTGACTCCTGGGCTGAGCAGGTCATGGAGCCTTCTCCTGTGTGCATCCTTGGTGTGGCCTGTGCCTGGGTTTCTCTGAAGAAGAGCTGCTTTGAGGTAGAGAAGCTGATGGGAGCAGGGGAAAGGGCACTAACTGGAGAGCACATTCATTTTTAAAATGTGATTTAAATATCCACAACGCCACCTCAACTATTTTCAAGTCCAGTGATACTAAATGAGCTGGCTTCTTCCCGAACCCCCCAC
>CABHPP010000508.1:0-10915 GCA_902168425.1 Peromyscus attwateri | reverse complement strand
CTCAGTTAGCCATTGTCCAGCTTATCCACAAGACCTACTATGGTAACATTTTGTTGATGATTGGGGCAGCATAATCTCTTCTAGAAGTGCTTCTGAGCTGAAATTGGGGTGTCCTTGTGGTGGGGCAGGAAGGCTGGAATGATGGTCAAAGGACAGGGAAAGAAAGGAGTGCAGGCTGGGGTGAACCTGTTAAGCTTGCTGCCCAGGTCCTGAGACCACCTGGGGCTAGTGAAGAGCAGGCAGCTTTGGAGCTGTCTGCTGCAGTGGCTTAGGCTGGTTGGGAATTCCTTCAGAAGCACCTAAGTCTGTCTCATTTGGAACAGTTTCAGTTTTCACTTGATTGGAAATCTGCTTGGACAGATACAGACTAGGGAGAGAAGGTAAAGTTAAGAAGATTAGTGGAATTTTTTTCTTTGCATTATTTTTATTGTTCTTATTTCATTAATTTCTTCTTTGATTTTTATTTCTTTTTTATTATTATTTTAATTTTATAATTTAATTTAATTTTACATATCAGCCATGGATTCCCCTGTCCTCCCTCCTCCTGCCCCCCCTCCCAACCTCCCCCCATTACTGTATATTTTAAACTTTCAGGTCTGTGGTCCTAGTAGTTGGGGGAAGGGAAGGAACCCAAAGACCAGGGGAAGGGGAGATTCCACTCTCAGGAATAGGCAGGTGAGGTTGCTGATTGACAGGAGTACTTATCTGTAGTCGATTTGACCAGTGAGAGGAGGATCCTAAAGCTCCAGGTGACTTCCTGTAAGTTTTACATGAAATTTTTAAGTTTACAAAGAGATCAAAGTTTTAGACACATTAGCATTACCACTATTTGTAATGTGTATTGAAATCCACATTGTAAGGAAAGTAATAGATTCACATCTTTGAGTCATAGTAAAAGCCTGAGGACCCAAAGAAATGAGTCTGGGCTAAAAGCATTAACTCTTCTCTGACCAGGGAGATGGATTTATAGATTGGACAGAGATGTTTTCAGCATGATGAGAAACACACTTAAGTCTATACTTAGAAGACAGCCAAAGGAAATTTAAATTTTTGAGCTTGTGACTATGATAATAGCAGTCAGTGCTTTACCAGGATTAGATTAATAGCTTATCAGAACTCCACTGATTAATGTGAAAACCCTGAACTTTTGAAGTCTTAATATAACAATAGTATAGCAAGAAGGCAAGGAATCTGAAACATTTTTTCATGTACTGTAAATCACTGTTTTAGACTTTTGCAACTTTCATTTACACACTTAAAATCACCTTCTTAGACCCTCATAACTTGCTTAAGCGTTTACATCCTCAGACCCTAACATCTTGCACCTATATGCTTTAAAACATTTTCTTAGACCCTCAAAATCTACATTAACTTCTAACCTTTTCTTTCTATCCAATCATTTGCCAAGAGACACAGGTGGTTGATTACTGAGAACAGTCATTATAAAGCACGTTCTTTTAAAAAGTGTAATAGTAAACATTACATTGAAACCCATTTTGTGAGTTTATCTCTTTTAGAGTGAATTCTGCCAGAAGGTAAACTGTGTTTATCTTTTTCAACTGGAGACCTAGTAGCTCTAGAGAGAATGAGGCCAAATTTTACATATGAAATGACAGACAAGGCAGCTGCAGCCTTGGGGAAGGAGCTGTTTACTTGCTGCTGCCAAACTAACAAAGCTACAGTTAGCCTTCAACACCATCAGAGATCTGAGAAAAATATATTATAGCAGGAAGTATAAGCCAACTGCATTATGTATCAATTAAAATGGCAGAAACTTAACAGCTACCTGGGTTGCCCTAGGTTCCCACTGAAGGGATCTGTATTGGCTCAGGACCCCTAAAATCAAGTTCTCAGCACAAATGAGATTTCTTTACCCCTGAGGGACAAATGGCAGGAAATAAGAGACAACAACAGGAGATAGAGGATGAGGGAGAAGGGGAAAGGGGCAAGGGAGAGAGAGAAGGGGTGTTTGTCCCAGAGGAATAAAGCACTGACTGCCTCTGGATAGAGGAGACAAATGTGGCCCATAGGCAAGTGGTAGATTATAAAGGTAAAAGGGGAAACTATGTGAGGATGAGGTGTTTGATTTTAATTGGGCATGTTAATTAGTTGAGCCAAAAGGGGCTTTTGATAGCTGGACTAAAATATTTTGATATCTGTACCTTGGCAGTCAGCCTCAGGAAGAGGAAATGGCCACATAAGGGAATAGACCTTGATGGCTAGCCTTAGGAATGTAATCTAATGGTTTTTATCATTGCAGAGGGAATGGAGAGAAGGGCAACGTCTGATGGAGACATGCTTGCCATGCTCAGGCTGGCTAGAATCCCTTCATTCCCACCTATCTGTTATTATTGGGTTGCTGGGTGTTGGACAAATGGGCATCATTTTCTCTAGCTGCTTCCCGCTGACATTTGTGCATTGTTGTTAGGGAACCCAAGGAAGCTGAGTTGTTGGTCAAGGCCAGGAAGAGCAGGCTGTGTAAGTCAATGTCCAGGTTATGTGGGACCATCTGAGGCTAGGGAAGTGTAGTCTGTGAGGTTACATCAGAATGTAGATTTTGAGGAAATGGCTGGTGCTGGAATTTCTGGGGTGGTCTGTAGTTGATTTGAAGTCTGTTGGTGCAGATAAACTAGAAACAGAGGTAAGGTTAAGGAATTAAAAAAAAGTTATCTTGGATATACATTTGAAACTTTTAGGTTCATGGGCCTTGTAGTGGGATGAGGAGTGTCAAGACTAGGCAAAGGGGGAGATTCCACCCTTAGGAATAGGCAATAGGCAGGAAAACAGGATGTTGGTTTACAGGAGTACTTGTCTGATGCCTGTTTGAGAATTCTTGAGAGCAGCCAGGAGAATCTAGATTGGAAATACAAAGTTAATTGAGGAGCAACTGTTATCTGAAAGTGGGGTCTGGTTGTGTTGGGGAGCATATACTTTGAGAGGCTTTTGTTGCATCAGAATAGTCTTTCTTGGGGTGTTTAGGTGGGTTCTGAAATTGAAATATTTTAGGAACATAGATGATTTGGGGGAAGCTTTCACAAATGTTGAGAGGGACAGTCTGTGACAGGGTTTTGGGGTTGGTGTGGAAAGGTTGAGAGAACTTGGCTTTGGTTCCCAAAGGGGGACTTGGATTGTCGAGGGACAAGCAGTTAGTGGGGTGGGGCTGGGGTATCTGCAGGAGAGGGACTGTGACTGATGGAGGGAGGGCACTGAAGAGAGGCCCAGAGAAGGCAGTGGGGGCACTGCAGGAGGGTTAGTGAAGTTGAGGAGAGTTTGTTGGTGACCTTGACCTAAGTGAGGGTTTGTCCATGAGAGAGAGAGAGAGAGAGAGAGAGAGAGAGAGAGAGAGAGAGAGAGAGAGAGAGAGAGAATCAGAGAGGAGATGGCTGGGGTTTAGTTATGTCTTGTAATTGTGAGTGTAGGATTTATTTAGAGTGTTTGATGTTTGAGGATGTTGGATAGTTGATGAATTTAGGGGAGTCAAGTGGCATTGGATGTTTGGCAATCATTTGGGCAGAGGAAAAGTAAGAGCATGAGAAGAGAGTTGATATTAGGGGAACAGGAGAGCTTGAGAGAACAGGCACCAGAGGGTGAGAATAAATATGGGAAGCAGGGGTTAGTGGACTATCTGGTGCTGGAGGCTTGAGTGTGTTGGTACCTGGGTTATTTAGAAGGGTAGCCTGGAGTGAAATGGGATGAGTCATAAAAGTGTGACGAGTCCTAAAAGTGGGGTGAAAGGGCAGCTTGACAGGCTGTCATGTCAGCACAATTATAGTCTTTACTGACAATAGAGATGTCAGTCTTAAGTGGCCATTGGACAGGAGGGAGTTGTTGTCATATAAAAAGTGTGGAAAGAAGTATCTAGAGGACCCTCTGTGTATGAGAGATGTGGGGTGGGGGGGAGGCCTAGCAGGAGGGGAGAGAAGACGTTGGTTTGCTTTGGTTGATGGTTGTTAAAACAGGAGCATTGGAGAGGCTGAGCTGGAGCCACTTGTGCATAGACTCCTCTGGACCAGGTCAGGTTGGACTGGGCCTTGCAGAGTGGGCAGGGCTAACAAGGCAGTGAGTGTGGCTGGGCTGAAGAAAGGTACGGAGAAGGAGAGGGGGCTGTTGGAGCTTTTCTAGAGCTCAGGTGGCCTGAAAGGAATGGGGAGGCTTTGTCAGCAGTGGGCAGTTGGGACTGTAGCAGAGACTAAAGCATTTCGAGCCTGAGGGGTGTGGTCTGTGGAATCAGTGCATAGGTTGAAACTGCAGGCTTGGGTGGGCTCCATAGCATCATGGGCTGTATGGTATGGTGGTATGGCTGGCCACATGGGCAGTGCAGCAGCTGGCGGGCACAGAGTGCCTGGAAGTCAGTGTTCCTGCAGCAAGAAGGGTTAAATAAGACACGAAATGGTGCAAAGGCTTACAATGGAATTCTTTAAAAGTTCAGAGAGTCTAAGAGCTACACAGAAGGGTTTGTAGCAGTCAGAAGGGAAAGCAGAGATATGTTCGGGTGCCAGAGTTATTGTGGGTGCTGAAGTGCATCATTAATATTAGTTTCTTGGGTGGAGAAAGCATTTCCATCAACAGTGAAGGCCATCACCAGTGAAAACCAGTGAACCAAGTTGAGAGACAGTGTCCTCATGTCTCTCAAAAGGCCAAGAACAGAGATCTCTGATAGAGAGGGTGTAAATGTTACAGCTCTAAGGGGAAAGATATCTTGTCAGTTAAGAGTCAGACAATACCACAGAGTCACACTGCACAACAGGTCTCACACAGAGATTTATTGGGAGGGTAGAACCCAGGCGGTTGGCTGCTCTGCTCTGAGAAGAAGCAGCAGAGAGCTGAGCAGAGGACAGGGTTTATTTACCATTTCTTTCTTTTTTTTTTTTTTATTTATTTATTATGTATACAGCATGTATGACTGCAGGCCAGAAGAGGGCACCAGATCTCATTACATATGGTTGTGAGCCACCATGTGGTTGCTGGGAATTGAACTCAGGACCTCTGGAAGAGCAGTCGGTGCTCTTAACCTCTGAGCCATCTCTCCAGCCCTATTTACCATTTCTTGGGAGGCAGAGCTTTCGAGGGTGATTTCCAGGGGGGGATTGGTGGGAATTCAAGTCCAGAGCTTGGGATTTTAAGTTCTGAACTTAGACTTTTTACTCTGTTAGGTGGGAGCTGGCTCTTGCTCTTGGGCAGTTAAAGTGTTTTCTAGGTGGAACCTGGCCGTTGGAGGTCCTCAGGGGAGAGGCTTGGCCACTCTTGGTCCTTGAGGGACTTACAGAGGGGGTTGTCACCCAGATTCTGTCTCCAAGAGAGTGACCCCAGTGTGTGTGAGAAAGAACATTGACCCTATCTGCAAGGTTATCAGAGGAAGAAAGGCTCTGGAGTTTGGCAGTGCAACCACCAAATGTAAAGGAACAGACCAAACTGAACAGAATGTGCTTTTGTGAAGTTTGGGAGTGTAAAGAGTTTAGGGGGAAACTCACCAACTAGACACTGTTGGATGGAGAAGGCCAGTGCCTGAAAGTCTGCATGTGCAATATCTGGTCTAAGGGGGGCAGGGTTCCTGTAGGCTGATTCCCAAGTCACAGCATCATGTGAAGGGATCCATATAGATTCAGAAGCCCCAAGACCAAGCTCTCAGCACAAAGGAGATTTACTTGCCCCAGAGTAACAGAGGGCAGGGAATAAGAGACAGAGATAGGAGACAGAACATGAGGGAGAAGGGGAAGGGCACAAGAGAGGGAAGGGGTATTGGCTGGGAAGACTGCCTCTAGACATAGAGGAGATGGACATGGCCCATGGGCAAATGGTGACTTGTAAAGGAAAAAGAGGAAACCCAACGTTAGGATGAGGTATTTAAGTTGGGCATGTTAATTAGGTGAGCCAAAGGGGGCTTTTGATTGCTGGACTTCAATACTTTGATAGCTGGACCTTGTTAGTCACCCTCAGGAAGATGACTGGCCAAGTAAGGGAATAGACCTTAATAGGTAGTTTTAAAAATGTCATCTAATGGATTTTAGCAAGGCAGAGGGAATGAGGGAGAAGGGCAAGGCCTGCCAGAGCCATGTTTGCCAAGGTGAGGTTGACTAGAGTCCCTTCACCCATGGTCTTGATGGCATTCTTGTGTGACAGAGGTCATAGGTCTTTGTCACACAAGACAGCATTGCATCTTTATCTGCTCCATAGGACAGCATATGCCTTGGGCTACCAGTTACCAGAAGGTCTGAGAGATTTTCCTGTTGGTGAGGAACTGAAAAAACTGACCTACTTTGGTGAAGTAGAGCAGTCAACTCAGTGTCCACAGTTTGGGCAGAGCCCTGGTGGTTGGCTAGGCATTGGGTTAGGGTTACCAGAATACAGGTGCTGTCCTCTGTGCCCCTTTGGCAACCTTGGAATTGCCTCTGGGTGTTAGCATTTCTGTTTACACTGGAAGCTTTTTTCATTAAACACTTCAAATGCCATATTCAAAATATCTCTGGAGAGTTTGAGGACCATGCATGAAGTGTATCTGATTTTAGACAAACTTTACTTGTTTTTAGTTACTTCTTTTAGGCACAACCTTGAAAACATATACAAGAAGCTTAATCAAGCTTGTCATTGTAAATGACTTACATTTATACTTAGCATGATTGGGAATACAATTCTGAGCGTTAAAGAATTTGATCAATTATAAGGAGGCTGAGCATTAACTTGCATGTCATAATTATCTATAACAGTTTACAAGTTAGTGGCTTTTTAAAGATTAAGAATTTACAGCTTTATTCCTGTAAGTTTGATTTTAATATACCCATAAGATCCTATAGTATCAACTGATATCCATATCCATATAGGATAACTCCCTTTTTAGCCCCAGGAAAAAGTCATTTATCATTTTGTGCTGGATGGGTGATGCTAGACAGATGATGGAGCCTCTTAGGGCAAAGAATGGACTGAAAAAAAAAACTGATTTGTACAATATGGAGTCATTCAGAGCAGGACACACCTGATTCCAACAATGACCACAGTGTTAGTATTCATTCAGCAGGCTGTGTTTAGGCTCATGGATCTATCAGTAAGTCCTTGGGTTTGGAGGGGGTGAGTGGCTCTCTTTTTGCTATGGAAAGACAGGTTTGGAGAGACACCATGGGAAGGGTGAATGGAGTTGGGGTGATTTAACTGCAACCCCTGCTGCGGTCATTGGGAATGCTTTCCTGGGATGTTCTCTGTCCTTTCTTTATCCCCCTACCACTGTCCTTCTGGTGTTACCTTTTCCTTCCCAACAAATGTTAACAGTTATTATGTAGTAAAACACACAGTGTATACAATTTGATGACTTTGACACCTGTGACACAGTCTCTAGTCAAGATAAGGAGCAGGCCAGTTCCAAGTTCCTTCTGCCCTTGGGCTGCATTGTTGTCCTCAGGTCAGAGACTCGTCATTTCACTTGTTCTGGAACCCTCAGAGGACCTGGGACTCTTTAGTGAGTGTCCATACCCTTGAGGCCCCAGGTCAGGATCTGGTCCATGCCTGGACCTGAGACAGATGTCTTGAAGATTAAAATGTTCAGCGTTTTTGAGGAACTTGGCAAATTAGTGCCTGTTTTTAGGCTACCTACATTATTAAGTCTCTATTCATCCACCCAATGAAATTTGTTGAACACTGGTAGGTATCATCAAGTCAAGTACCAGGAAGTTTGCCTGTCATAGTGAGCAGAATTAAGAGGTAGGCTTGGAGACATGAGTCTCTGTAGCTGGAGTAGCTGGAGAATTTCTCTCCAGCTCCCGCCAAGTCCCGCCAGTCCTGGAGCCCACTTATAAAATAACACACAGACTCTTACATTATTTAAACTGCTTGGCCATTAGCTCAGGCCTATCATTGTCTAGCTCTTACTCTTATATTCAGCCCATTTCTATTAATCTATACTTTGCCACGTGGCTTGTGGCTTATCAGTACTTTACATCTTCCTTGTCCTGGTGGCAGCTCCAGCAGTCTCCCCCCTGCCTTCCTGTTCCCTCAATTCTCCTCCTGTTAGTCCTGCCTATACTTCCTGTCTGGCTACTGGCCAATCAGTGTTTATTTATACAAAGCGATATCCACAGCAAATCTCCATTTAAGTAAGTGAAAGGCCTGGTGTGTGCAAATCTGGGAACTAGTATATCATAAGAAGAGTTAGTGTAGGGGAGGTCTAGCCCCAGAAGCTGGTACAGAGTGCTGGGAGGTATAAAGGGCTCCCACCAAACAATATAAGCCTGGAGATTAGACACAGTGGTGACTGGTGAGCTTGCTGGGCATGGCTGCTGTGTGGAACTGCTTCTTAGAAAGTACTGTCTCCTAGAGAACTGACCAACCAGGAGTTCTGGCAAGTGCCTGCATGCTGTGTCTTCCTCTGTGCCATGGGTCTCCCCAGTGCTTGACAAGATGGTTTATTGAACATCTTGGCAGTGATCATGCCCTGAGGTGACTTGCTTGTCCAGAGCCTGGCAGAACATACTTAGCAACTCTTCATTCCATGTGGAAGAAGTGATTGATGCTGGGTAATACATAAACAAAACAACACAACAGCATAGCCCTGGCTGCTCTAAAACTCACAGTAACCCAGCTGTTCCTGAGGTTTTAATTTGTGCTCCTCTAAGAGCAAGAAATTTTGAGCAGCTTGTGTTTCTTTGGTAAAATATCTGTTAATATTTTTTTTTTTTTTTACCCTTTAAAGAAGTTAAAGTATCCTGTCTTAGGGTTTCTGTTGCTGTGAAGAGATACTATAACCATGGCAACTCTTATAATAGAAAAATATCTAATTGGGTTGGATTACATTTTCAGAGGTTTAGTCAATTATCATAATTGTGTGACATAGTGGCTTGTTGGAACACGTGGTGCTGGAAAAGTCGCTGAGTGTTGTGCATCTTGACCCACAGGCAGCAGGAAGTGGTCTGAGACAGTGGGTGTGGCTTGAGCATCTATGAGACCTCAAAGCCTACCTCCATGGTGACACACTTCTTCCACCAAGGTCATACCTACTCCTACAAAGTCACATCTTCTAGTAGTGCCACTCCCTATGACAGTATGGGGACCAATTACATTTAAACTACCACATATCCATTTTTTATTTCTTCAGTTTTAATAGTTCTTCACACACACACATACACACACACAAATATGTGCACACCAGGGGTGCAAGTAAAGAGGCCATCAGGCAGGTATTCTCCTTTATCACAATTTACCTATTCCCTGAGGTAATGTCTCTCTCTGAACTGGAGCCTCAGTTTCCTCAGTCAGACTGGAAGCCAACAAACCCCAGAGATCCTCTATCACCACACACACACACACACACACACACACACACACACACACACACACACTCACACTTGGAGTCGGGATTGCAGGCCTTCATCAGGAATGTTTGTGTTACATGCGTACTGGGATCCCAACCCAGGTCCTCACAGTGGTGCAGCAAGTGTGCTTAATTCCTGAGCAATCTTTCCAGCTCCCACCATGTAATTTTTGATGAATGCTAGAATGATGTGACAGGAAGAATGTATTTTCTTAAATGGCTGGACTTATTGGGGCATTAAAAAATAAAGCAATAAAAAAGAATGATGAATCCCCACATGACCGTGTGGTGAGTGTTGACATCATCGTGTTATGTAAACAGCCAGGCTGAGGGCACATGTGTCTCCTGACTCCTATGTAGATGAAATGGGGAATGTGGAGACATACACAGCAAGGGGGCTTCCTTGTTCAAAGATTATCAAACTATATCTAAATGGGCATATTTAATTAGATATAAATTATACTTTAAAAGAGGACTTTTACCTGCACCTTGGTATCACAAACCTTTAATCCCAGCATTTAGTGGCAGAGGCAAGTGGATCTCTAGATCGAGGCCAGCCTGGTCTACCAACTGAGTTCTAGGACAGCCAAGGCTACACAGAAAAAACCCTGTCTTGAAACAAACAAACAAACAAACAAACAAACAAAACCACCACCGCCAACAAAAACAAGAGAAGAACAGAAAAAGAATACATATTACTTTCTACCTTAAAAATATCTTGCTTTTTCCTTTTTAATACACTAGGCATTTTGCTTTTTTTTTTTTAAATAAAATTGTTTATTTTTATGTACATGAGCATTCTGTCTGCATGCATATCTGTGCACCACTTGTATGCTTGGCACTGTTAAATGCCTGAGACCATAGTGGATCCCCTGAAACTGGAGTTAATAATGGTTATGAGATGCTTTATGGGTGATCTTCTGGAAGAGCAGTCAGTGCTCCTACTTGGTGAGCCATCTCTTCTGTCCCAAAGAAGTGGTTTTTAAAAGTTAAAAAGGAGCAACTATTCCTAAATTGGGTAAATTTTACTTTTTGTTAGAGTTCTCTAGAGCTAAACTAGAAACTACATAAAGGGGCAGGAGAACATACTGGGAACAAACACAGTTCAAATGTCACTTTCTTGTTGTTTGCTTCCAGAAGCTTTTAGAAATCAGTTGTTCGGTTGTGGGAGGATTTGGAGATGTGGGAGAAAACCTAAGAAGTGTCAAATGAGATGGCTTGGTTGATAAAAGTGCTTGCAGCCAAACTTGATGACCCGAGTTCAATCCCTGGAACTTACATTGTAGAAAGAGAACTGAGTTCTGCAAGTTGTCCTCTGACCTCCATTAGTGCTCTGAGTCATGCACAGGTGCACACACATGCAACTAAATAAATAAATAAAATAAGCAGAGTCCCAGATTATGTGGTTCAAAGGGGAAAATAACGGACTGGGGCAGGGAGAGGTAAGCCTTTTTAGATATAAACCTTTAGGAACACAGCATGTGAGTGTGGGTGTGCATGTGAGGGTCAGAGGACAACCGTGGGTGTCAGTCCTTGCCTTTCACCTTGTTGAGACAGGGTCTGTCTGTTGTTCCTCACTGTGTGCAGACTAGCTGGTCCGTGATCCTCCAGGGACCCCCC
>CABHPP010000505.1:0-12831 GCA_902168425.1 Peromyscus attwateri | reverse complement strand
TGGCAACTGGAGACATGTACATCACTGACCTTGGCTGAAGCAGGGACACAGACTCAGACATGGCCCCTGGCAGCAGCCCAGGTCCAGATATCACCATGACCCTTGGTGGAAAGTAGCCTTCCACGTCGCCTGTTTCTCATTGCCTTGGCCTCTCCAGATCTCCACAGGATACGAACCATTCTTCCTCTATCTCTTTCCCATACCTGACCATATATTTGCTCACCATAATGGTGCCTAACAGGTGCCAGGCAGGTAGTGGTTTCTTTTACCTGCTCAGAGCAGGGGTCCCAGGCAGGCATGTGTGTGTCCTTCTCTTGCTAGGTAATAATAATTGTATTTTCTCCCTTCTTTTCTTCCTTCCTTCCTCCCTCCCTTCCTTTCTTTCTTTCTTCTTCTTTTCTTTTTTATAGAAAAATTACACATAATATGTTCTAATCACACCTTTTCTCTCCCCCAACTCCTCCCAGATCATCCCCAACTCCTCACACACCCAACTGCATGCTCTTTCTTTCTCTATCTCTTTAGAAAGCAGGAAAAATAAACAAATGAAAAATCCAAAGCAACCAAACAACAACAAAACAAGAAACACACTCTTTCTTTTCTCTCTCTCACCCACACATCCATCCCCCACACATATATCATAATCATCATCATCAACAACAAAAGGCCACAGTAATCAAAATATACAAGCAAAAAAATGTCTAGACAAATATCCTTGAATTTTTTTTGTGTTGGCCATCTACTCCGGGGCATGGAGCCCTATCCTGATGTGGTTAATACACCTAGTGAGACTTCATTTGTGAGAACTCATTTTTCCTGGCAAGTGGATGCCAATTGCAGATGGATCCTTGGTTAGGGGGTGTGAACCTCTGTCCATTTCCTTTTCCTACTGCCAGGACTCAGTCTGTTTTTAACATGTGGCAGTTCTGTACACCCTAGTACAGTCTTAGACACTAGTATCCTGGAGTCATCCATCTCCTCTGACTCTTACAAGTTCTCTGCCTTCTCTTCTGTATAGCTCTTTGAGCCCTGAAGGGAGAGTTTGATGAAGACATCCCATTTGGAACAGATTATTGCAAAGTCTCACACACTCTGCACATTGCCCAGCTGTGGCTCTCTGTGTTAATTTACATCTTAGGAAGGGAAGCTTCACTGATGATACCTGAGCAAGACACTGATCTTTGGGTATAGGGGAAAGTCATTTTTATTGCTATGGCAGGACAATAGTGCTTAGTATTTTTAGTTTTGGGGTAGTCTCATAACTTATCTAGTCTCAGGTTTTTTCCAGCTGAGCAGTGTCATGTCCATCTCAGGTCATGGGCCATAAATCTAGTCAGAGAGTCCTTGGTTACTCCTACAACATCTGTGCCATTATTGTACAATCTTGCAGTCAGGTCACCATAGTAGACTGCAGGGTTTGTGGACAGATTCCTAATTACCTTGTTCCTCTATTAGTGAGCAAAGTACCTTCTAGTATCATGAATTCTAGTCAGTTAGGGGTAAAGGCCCCAGTTAGGCACCAGTTTTACTTTTCACATTCAATGAAATATTGTGTCATCTTCAACAATGGGGCCTTGATAAAATGTGTGGAGTAACCAGTGGCTTTAGTAATATCCTGAGACGTTTGGAGGTTTCCTTGGTACCAAATGTTCATGTATTTGGAAAGTTCTCTTTTTGTTTCCCTTTAGGATAAAGTCTGTTCTTTCTTATTCTGACTCTCTATCATGGGCTTATACACAGATAGCTTCTAGTATATACCATATTACTGGGAAATCCTCAAATAAGTCCTCTTTGACACTGAGACTAATGCCAAAAAAAAAAAAAGAATTCATTTTTGGCTTCATTAGTAAATGTAATTTCTATGTCTTTATATGTACTATGAAAGAAACCAAATGCACATGTCAAACTCTACTCTTTGTTACTCTATTATCTTGAGGTCTCTTGACCTCTCTCAATATTGTTCTCTTTACTTACAAAATACTGATTATAATACCCAATGATTATAAACACCTCACCAAGTGTGAATGAAAGTGTTATTATCTGATCTCAATAGGTATTAATTATTTTAATGTCTTGTGTATTTTAATTGGAAGCTACTCTATGTGAATCATCCACAAAGTCATCTATTTACTTCGAGAGTATTGAATTCAGTAAGTCAAGTACATTTTATGTCTCATCTTTCAAGCACAGGAAAGCTTTTGAAATATTATTCTCTACTCTCTATCCGATGTCTTTCCTACAGTAATCTTCGCCATTAACTATAACCAATTTAGCATTCTACATCCATTTGTTATGGGGAAAATTAATGTGACTGAACACAGATTCTGAAAAAAGTGTACGACTACTGACTTTCCTAAATTAGAAACAAATAAATGATTGCCCAAAGCCAATCTCCAATATTTTGTGGGATATCCTAGACTTAAGGGGAGGGAAAAATCAGAGTCATCAAACACAGGGAATTCTGATATTAATGGACTGCTTAGTAAGGCATTGTTCTATCCATTCCTACGGGTCAGGTTGCTGTGCTGTTTTTAAACAGGCTTAGAAACAATGTTGTACCACTGAATAGTCTACAAGTAGCAGCTCCCCCTGGAGAATTAATCTCCAATGTTCTAGAAATTTATAATGAAGCTAATTATTTGACAATATTTAAAGGTGGAAAAGTCACTCAGTTTACTGAGTGTTACAGGGTTTAGGAATCTGGGTAAGAAAGATCTGTCTAGAGAAGCAAGAAAGAATCAATTATTTATATCCACTTTGACCCAAAAATGCATGGAGTATCTGCAACGTACATTTTGGTCAATAAAAGTACGAGGAGATGTGAGAACCTCAGATTTAGAGAGGTCTTCACATGGAGAATTAGGGACAGGATGGGCATGTCCTCTGTGAGCTGATATTTAAGCACAAAGCACTATGCTTCTCATGATGTGCTAATGAGGAAAAGAGTCTACCTGCTGACACCCCGACCCCACTCCATGAGGAAGCCATACTCTACAGAACCTTGCCATCTACTAGCATCTGAGATCATAAAATATTCTCAACTGATTGTCATAAAGAGAAATGTATCAAGTCCAGTGGAAAAGAGCAGAGAAGACATGGCCAAAACAGATATTAAAGTTTACACTAAAAAATGTATTTTGAGGTTTACAAACCCAAAGTTGTTCACTTTTAATTTTGTATTGTTTATAATTTAAGGCAATAGTGATCACAATAATGAACTGAGTAGGTTAGAGTGAAGGTATATAGTGTTTTTAGAATTAGTCTTTTCAAGGATAATTCAGTGTACAAAAGCATTTGCTACCCAAGTCTGACTTCAGTTTTTGGAAACCACATAAAAAGACATATGTGATAGCAGCCATGCTTCTACAGGCCCAGAATTCCTATGACAAGATGGTAGATAGAGACAGGAAATTGTAGTCATTTAAAAACATTGTTCATGTGTCTCCTTTCTTTCCTCCATCCAACAACTCCCAGATACCCTCCATCAAATTCCTCCCATGTTCCCCATATTCTCTATTTAATGCTCCCTTTTTCTTTATTATTGTTACATATATATGAATGAATGTGTATGCATGTACAAATACAAATATGAAAACATTCCATTTAGGACAGAGTGTTCCAAAGTCTTGCACTATCTTACATATTGTCTAGTTGTGGATCTCTGTGTTATTCCCCACCCACTGCAAGAGGAAGCTTCTGTGATTATGCATATACAACTTTGTAAGTCCATTTATGTTGGTAATGTGTATTTAAGGTCGAGTACTCTGTTTGGACAGGCAATGAAATAGCTCATTCTTGGGAGAGGTTACTTCTCCTTCTCTCAGGGAGTCATTAGTTGCCTATAGTTCATTGTCTAGTAGTGGAAACCCATGAAATTTTCTACCTTTCACATAAACATGTCCATTGATATTACCATTATTCCAGTACCATTATTATTTGTGCAGCAATTTCTAAAAAGGATGGTTTCACGGGTGATTCTCTGGTATTCTGGATCTCATATCTCTTTATCCTCCTCTTCCACAGTGTTCCCAGAGCTATAGGTGCAGACGTATCTGTTGGGTCTGGGGTTCTACAATGTGTTGATCCCTGCAGTGTGTCCAGTTGTAGTTTTCTGTATTAGTCTCCATTAGTAGGACGCATTTGCTATCCCAGGATTCCTGCAGAGAGATGTGATATGGAGACAGGAGAATTGGCCAGAAACTCATGCACCTGCAAGCTTACAATATGCAGGATGGACACAGAAACCCAGATACCATCCTCCACATGGTGGAGGGTGAGATACTAACTCCATCATGTTGTCCTATGACCTCCACATACACACTGTTGCACATGTAGGAAGACAGGCAGACACAGACACACATACACATTTATGTATAAGTACATACATGTGCATGGCATGTGCTCGTGCATGTGCGCATGTGCGCGCGCGCGCGCGCGCGCACACACACACACACACACACACACACTTAAAATGTACCAGATCTCCAAATAGTATTTTCCTGTATTTGTATATCATCCAGAATCTTTTTTGTTATGTTATGTCATGTCATGTTATATTATTTGTTTATTTGTTTATTTGTTTATTTATTTATTCATTTATTTATTTATTTATAGCTGAGGACTGAACCTGGGGACTTGTGCTTGCTAGGCAAGCACTCTACTAATGTGCTAAATCCCCAAACCCCTGTAATCTTTTTAAAAGTTGTTTTTATACACACACACATACAAACACGTGTGTGTTTGTGTGTGTGTACTTGTATAATGAGCTTCATGTCATGCTAGCTTATGGTGTTATTATGTGAGTGCTGGAGATCTGAACTCAAGTCCTCAGAGTCACCCGACAAGTGCATTATGATGTGATTGTTTTCCACAGCCAACTTCTATTTTTTCTTAAACATTACGTTCTAAAACTGTTTTATCCTTTTGTAAACAAAGATACAAATGCATAATGTTGGCCAGTGGGAATAGCATATTACATTCAAAGTGTTTATGTCACCAAATATTCAATTAAAGGCAATTCTATAAAAGTGAATTTTTTTCTTTCTTATACAGAGGATAGGAAATATAGAGAACAAAAGAGTGAATATCAGAGAAAATGTATTTTTTTAATTTGGAAATAGTTCTAATAGTCAATTCTATTAGGGTTTTCTAGCTTTCTTCCATAAGAGCATAAAGATGAAATAAAGGAATTTTATTCCTAGTTGTAGGGATATTAAACACCATTTGCTATAAATCACAGTACATTAGTGACTAATGTTCAGTAATATCTTCCCCCATGTCATATTTGGAGCAGAACTGATTTAAGTGAAGGTAAAATCATGAAGGATGTGCAGTAATTACTGAACTTATTAGAAAAATAATTCAGTCGTCAGAGAATTATTTAGAACATGATTTCAAATTCTTTCCAGTCTCTTACATCCTGGGAGCAGAAGTGTGGAATCATTAGTACATTCTCTATAAAGTTGATTAATTTTGATGGACAGGGCTAATTTTATGGTTATCAATTTAGTGGTGCCTCAAGTATTCTGTTTCAGTTGGGAATCTTGGCTGCATTGAATCTTCTTTTTCTCTAACAGTGAAGTTCCAAATTCCTTAGCCTCATCGTCATTTATGACTAAGTCACTTCCCTACACTGTCTGTCCTTCTCACTTACTGCTTCTCATTCCCAATTCATGCCTAATCTTAATCATTTCTTCTGTCCAAACTGTCCTCTGCTTTCAATCATATTTCCTGAGCTCATGAAGAGATTTAATTTAGTAATTTTATACAGTTCTGTATAAATAACCTTTCTACACACATCCTCATTTACCAATGAAGGGCAGTAAAAAGTCACAGGTTGGAGAACTGAGAGAAACAATGGGTGCTTGCAGCTGCAGCGGTTGGGGTGGACTAGGTGTGGAACATGTTTCTTTCTGAGGTGATGTGAACAAATATCTAATAACCATTAATCAAGCACTAATGAAAAATTATTTTATCAAGTGTATCTTAGAGAAACAGTGAGTTTATTGAGATTATTTACCTCAGTGGTTCTCAACCTTCCTAATGATCAGACCCTTTAGTACAGTTCCTCATGATAACCATAAAATTATTTTCATTGTAAGTTCATAACTGCAATTTGCTACTGCTTTGAATCATAGTGAAAATATCTAATATGCATGATATCTGATATGCAACACAAAGGGTCATGACCCGCAGGTTGAGAACTGCTGACTTACAAGGAATATGGAGAGTAGTTCTGTACAGAGTCATGGATAACTTAAAGACATGAGTGAAAAGCAATTCTATAAAAATGACTTTTCATTCTTATATGGAAGACAGGAAATATAGCAAATGAAAGACTTGCTATTAGAGAAACTGCATTTTAAAATTTGGAAATAGCTCTAACAAAGTCATTGCTGAAAAGCCCTCCCCATCCACATGGGTGATTACTCATGTAACCTGCATCCCTAGAGCTTTCTACACAACTTCTAAGCAGCCTAAGGGAGGCAGGTCCTCTCCTTTGTAGTCCTTACTGTTTATATAACTTTGCAGAAAGCAACTATTAGTTTCAGGAGCTTTTTGTTTTTGTCTCCCAAGAAATGAGTGCTGTGGTTTAGAGCTAGTGCTTACTTAGTAACTGTCCTAGATTTGCACTGGGAAGTCTGTAGGCTATCCACACAGGTAACAATGCTGTCCAGCCATCAGAAATGAACAATATTAAATTGTAAGAAAACAAATATTCTTCAATTTCTAGACACTTCATCCTGAAATTCTTTAAGGACAGACTTCAGGGCTTGTATCCCACTTTCTGAGAAAGAAAGGTAAAGGCAGATGCAGAGTCTGTGATCTAAGAGTAAACCAATCTATAAGGCATAATCAAAAGGTTAGTAAAAAATGTAGTAGGGATCCCTACTGAATTTTTCCACTAATATCTAATAGAAACTCAAAAGTAAAAATAATTACACAAGTAAACTAAAGGACACACACTGTATATTACACATAAAATAAAGTTGCCAGCTATGGTTATGGCACAATTAGTAAGAGTGCTTGCCTGGCATGGACAAGACCTTGGGACCTTGGGCTTGACCCTTAGTAGCATATAAACCAGGAGTAATGGTGATGCCTGTAATCCCAGTTCTCGAGGTAGAAGCCGAAGCAGGAAGATTAGGAGTTCAAGATCACCCTTAGCTAGAAGGTGAGTTGGAAGTCAGCTTGTGTTACATTAACTGCATTTCAAGGAGAAAAAGAAAAAGAAAAGTTATGACTTAGAAAGAATTGAATATATTATGATGACTGACTTTAGAAGAGAAAGGAAGGGATATGACTAATTTTCTCCATTAAAGCATTATTAATACAGACCTCTACACTTAACCACACATCATACAAACTGGTAGAGAGCATTGTGTAAACACTAAAGTGCACTTTTCGGGAGGAGGGGTACAACAGAAATAAGTCCTCCCAAAGGACTAGAAGTTAAGTGTTAAATATCCCCAAAGCCAAGTCAAGCACAGACAAGAAAGAGAAACCACTGAACACTCAGGAGGACCTGCGTGCTTTCAAAGCCCATTTCAGTAATCCTCTTCAAGCCTGAAGAAAGCCAAGATGCTCATTTCTCTAAGACTGATGTAGGAATTTCTTTAATGACTTGACAGAATGCATAAATGGAGTAGCAGCCTGGAGTCTTGTATTTTTAACATTTTAGAAACTTAGTAACTTAGATGAAATGGCCAAAGTTCTTGAAAACCACAAATTATAAAGACTGACTCACATGGGAGGCCCAACCTTCCCTCTATTTCATATACAGATAACACAAGTACAGCCTTTCTTTTCTTTTACTAATTCCAAAATCGGTCTCTTTGTTGGATAAGGACTTTACCTGAGTAAGTTGTTATTAGCGTATTAGTAAGCATTTATTAGTGTATAATTAATTATACATAATACTGTGCTTCATTAGGACATGATAGTTTAATGTGTGTATGTAATGTATGATGATCATATTTTTCCTGATTACCATTTTTATATGTAGTACTCTGGATGGACTTTGTCTATTTCATCTAATTTACTAACCTATTAGAAACATACATCTATATAATGATATTCTGAGATCTACTTAATATACTTTCTTATCTTTTAGACATACACATTTCCCACAATGTCTTTATTACATGTTTGTTATCACCTGAATGTATTCCCACAAATTTATGTCCTAAATCTTAAATGCTAGTGAGATAGGGGGAAAAGATGGAGATTTTGGGATGCGGGGAACGAGGATATCCCATCTTTCATAAATGACAAATAAATTATATTATTTAAAAATTACTCACTGTCAGGTACTTTGTTATAGTAGCATAAGTGGATAAAAATGTCTTTACTGCCACATACTGGTGTCTTTGAATTTAAATTGAAATGTTAGCCAAAAGATTTGAAACGAGAGTCATGTCAAAATTTGTTCATTATATTGTGAATAATAAATAGTAAATTAGATGAAATAGACAAAGTCTATTTGCTGGAGGAAGTGTGTCACCGTGGACAGGCTTTGAGATTATAAAGCCTCACTCTACTTGCAGTTATCAATCTCTGCTTTATGCTGCCTTTTGACAACGTGAGCTCTCATATTTCTACTACTGCTGCCATGCTGACCCTTATTCCTATAACAACTCTCCATGATGAATTATTATTCTTCTGGATTTTTAAGCCCTAGTTAACTCTTTCTTCTATAAATTGCCTTGCTCATATCACAGCAACAGAAAAGTCTTCCAGAGTCTTCTAGAATTGTCATAGTCACTTGTACCATGAATATAGTACCTAAAAACCGACTTTTGTAGTAATACTGAACAATTAGGAATGTTCATTCCTAAGATGCATTGATACTCTCCACCTCTACTGCATTCCTGAAACCACAATGAAGTGATTAACCTTGTATATCCTCAAGAATATAGTCAGAAGGTGAGTTATTATTCACAATATAATGAACAAATTTTGACATGACTCTCCTTTCAAATCTTTTGGCTAACATTTCAATTTTGCCCATGTGTCTCTGACAGTTCTAGTTCCAATTACGTAAATAACTGTTTTACTGTTTATTAAAGAGTAACCACAGAAAGTTCTTAGGACCTGTCCTATTTGTTTTCCATTACTATGATAAACATAACCAAAAGAAACCTGGAGAAGAAAGGGTTTATTTTACCTTATATTTCTTTGTGACAATCTATCATTGTGGGAAGCCAAGGCAGGAACTCAAGTAGGAACTTGGAGGCAGGAACTGAAATGAGGACATAGAAGAATGGTGCTGTTTGATTTGCTTCTAGACCTTCCTACATCAATCAACTGAGAAAATGCTTCCATAGATTTGTCTAAGAGCCAATCTGATGGGGATATTTTTTTTAACTATGGTTCCCTCCTCCCAGATGATCATAGTTTATGGTACATTAATGAATATGACCAGATCACATGTCCTTCTCAAACTTCATTCTGATCCCCTGATTAATGAACAGTTTCTGACTGGTTCTGGCAACCCACCCCATTGGGTTATTAAAAGACTTCAAATTCTTCTCTCTACACTATGGTGGTGAATATGAGCTTTCAACTTGACAAAATTTAAAATCATCTCTTAGATAAGCTTCGGTGTATATTTGTAAGGGAGTTCCTAGATAAAGTTAACCAAGATAAGAAGAACCACTTTAAATGTGGACAGTGCCATTCCATAGCCTGGATTCACAGAATAAACAAAAATGAGAAGGCAAGCTCACCAGCACCATTCATCTCTCTCTGTTTCCTGACTGTGGGTGCAAAGTGACCAGCAGCCTACTTACTTCTGTTGCTATCTATGGTGATGTAGTATGTCCCCCAATATACTGTGTCTCCCAATAAAATAAAACTTGACTAAAGATCAGAGGAAAAAGCCAGCCACTTATAGAAGTCAGGCAATGGTAGCACATGCCTTTAATCCTTGGCAGGCAGGGATTTGTCTGGATCTCTGTGAGTTCAAAGTCATACTGGGAACAGAGCCAGGTGTGGTGGCACATGCCTTAAATTCTAACATTAGTTAACCTTGGAGATCTGGAGGTCGATACAGACAGACAAGAAGTGACAGAGCTGGGCAGAAAGAGGAAGTGATGAAGCTGGGCTAAGAGAGCAAATGAGAGAACAGAACAGGAAGGCATATAGGTGTGGGTAGACAGGAAGTAGCTTGCCTTTGAAAGCTGCGGAGTTGGTGAGGTGAGGTTGGCTGTGGCTTTCCCTATTTCCCTGATCTCTCAGGTTTTCACCCCTATATCTTGCTCTGTGTTTTTTATTTAATAAGACCATTTAGAAATTTGTCTACAGCCATCGTTTCTCCACCATGATGGATTATACCCTCAAACTGTGAGCCAACAATTATAGCACAAAGAAACTTGCTCAACTATGTTCACAGCAGAGCTATTCATAATAGCCAGAACCTACAAACAACCTAGATGCCCCTCAACCAAAGAATGGAAAAAAAAAATTGGTACATTTACACAATGGAGTGTTACTCAGCCATAAACAACAATGACATAATGAAATTCACAGGACTCAAAGCATGGGGAAGAGCTCAGTCCTGCTTTAATTTGATGTGCCATGCTTTGTTGACTCCCATTGGAGGCCTGTCCCTTTCTGGATGGAGAAGGGGAAAGAGTGGATGGGAAGAGTAGATGGGAGGTGGGAGGAGGGAATGAGTGGAGAGGAGGGAGGAAAAACTGTGGTCTGTATGTAAAATAAATGAAAAATGTAATAAAAAAAACCAAAAAATACTATGAGCCAAAAGAAACTCCTTCTTCCTTAAATTCCTTTCAAGTCATTTTTGCAGCACCAGAAAATGTGAGTAACATAGTCACCAATTTCTTGCCAGTATGTAATATCATCGATTCGTATCCTTTGGCCTGTAAGTTCTCTTGGAACAGTTCTTATTCTTGATAATTTGAGAGAATGGAGGCCTAATTTTGAGTATTGTTCTAGAAGTAATGCTGGATCCCTGGAGTTAGTCACACAAGGACCAAATGGGGTCCCTGCATCTTTTGCGAGGTATCCACCAGACCAGACCATATGGACAAGAGTTCAAGCCAATAGAAAGTCTTTACTAGTTGGTAACTGCAGTGGGTGTTTGGGACCAAAGTATAGTCCTGATCCTTCTTCAGGGTGAATTTTTAAGTACAAAATCCACTTCCTGGACTGACACACCTCGGTTAGCAAAAACAGTTAGCAAGAAGCAGGACTGTAGAAGCCAAAAATCAAGGTTAGGACATTTAGGGATATTCCCAGAATTATGGGTTTGATGGACTAGAAATCTTGTTTTCATTTTGGCAGGTGGTACTGCCTACATGCTGGGTTTGAAGGCACGAATGATACCTCCATCATGGTGTCAGTTGGGCTAAGGTCTGGGGCCTGTTATATTCCCCACTGTTTCTATGGGCATGTGTTAAAGTGTGGACTCCTCTGGGGGCAGGGGATTATATCATCTCTTTAGCACTAGCACTTTAACAGAACTTATTTTCTCTTTTGTACAGCTAAGTAGGCAGTTGAACAAGCAGGTTACCATAGTGAGAGCTGTTATGCGATGTAGCATGAATCTTAAAGAGTCTTAATAAAATCAAACCTGAGCCAGGTATTGGGGTGAACACTGGAAGGTCAGAGAGACAGAATAAGCCACAGCTCTCTCACCTCGCCGGATCCTCAGCTGGTCTTGCTTCCTCAGACTGGAAGCCTTTATGTCTTCATCCAAAATGGGTCTCAGCTGAACTGCTGCTAGAAGCCTGAAAGCTTAACAAGACCAAATGCTTAACCAGGCCAAATGCCTCTCCAGGGCAAATGCCTATCTTAGGAGTATCTTGGTGACATTAAACAGGTACCCTTTCCTTGGAGGTCCTCTAGGATGAGCTTAGGTCGGTACCATTTACAGTTGTTAGGGTTGGAAGTAGAATTTATATGAGCTTCCAAATTATGGTCTTTTTTAATTTTCGTACCCAAGGTACTGGCTTACAAAGTTTGGAGCCTTTCAGACAGTGTCTTAGTCACTGTTCTATTCATATGAAGAGACACCATGACCAAGGCAATTCCAATGAAAGAAAGCAATTCATTGGGGCTGGTTCATAGTTTCAGAGGTTTAGTTCATTATCATCATGGTACAAAGCATAGCCACAGACTTGGCAGGAATGATGCAGGAGAAGTAGTTGAAGACATCTTGACCCACAGCCAGGGTGAGAAGCACTGGACTTAGTGTGAGATTTTGAAACCTCAAAGCTCAGCCCCAGTGACACACTTCCTCCAACAAGGTCACACTTCCTAATCCTTTCAAATAGTACTACTCCCAGGTAACTAAGCATTTAAATATGAGTCTACGGGGCTGTCTTAGTTAGAGTTTCTATTGCTTCAAGGAAATGCTGTGACCAAAGGTTCATTGGGTAACACTTCTACCTTACAGTTCAAAGGAAGTCATAACATGAGCTCAAGCAGGGCAGGAAGCTGGAGAAAGGCACTCATGCTGATGCTACTACCGAGGAGTGCTACTTACTGGCTTGCTCCTAATGGCTTATTCAACATGGTTTCTTATAGAATACAGAGCCACCAGCCCAGGGTTACACCCATCCACTCCCATCAAGCACTAATTAAGAAAATGCCCTACAGGCTTACCTGCAGCCTGATCTTATGGAGACATTTTCTCAATTGGGACTTCCTCCTCCCTGATGACTCAAGCTTGTGTCAAGTTGACATAAAACTAGTCAAGACAGGGGACATTATTATTCAAACTACCACACACTGGGAGGCAACAAAGACAAAATAGGGCAACTGTAACAGGCTTTCTTTTTGGCCACCAACTAGCTACCAAATCATGAC
>CABHPP010000504.1:0-10297 GCA_902168425.1 Peromyscus attwateri | reverse complement strand
CACTTATAAGTGGGTATTAGCTGATAATTAAAGAATAATCACATTACAATCCAGAAAGCCAGAGAAGATAAGTAACAAGACAGTTATAGGGAGGGATGCACAGATCTCCCTAGAAAGAGGAAATAAAATGGATTTTTATGGGTGGATGGGCAGTAAGAATAAGAATGATCAGAAGAGGAAGGGAAGGACAGAAGGATTGAATACATGGAGAGATGGTTGGAAAAGGGGAGATATTAGGGGGCAATGTGAAAAACTAGTGCAGTGGAAATTTCCAGGAAGCTATGAGTGTGGCAGAAGTGAGGGCTCCAAGTAATTGAGAATAGAGAACCTGAACTGGCCAGCTTCTGTAGCCACACAAGGCTCCCTGTGGTGGGACTGATAACAATAGAGCCAAAAAAATTGAACCACACTTGTCCTGTCTGCATGATATGTTGGGGCAATAGCAGCTCAGAGCTTGTCTAATGTCCAACCAATGACTGGTGTAATTTGAGGCACAGACCACCAGAGGGAGCCCATGCCCAACACTGCCTAGGTGTACAAGAACTGGAAGTTGAATGGCTCAGAGAATTAAGGCAGGACCAAACACAGTCCACTGAAAAGAAAAAGTCAACGAGATGATTCCTAATTCTATTCCACTATAATCAGAGAATGGTGCCTGTTTCACCACTGGACTGCCATCTGAAACTACCTAGTGATTTTCTCTACAAAACACAAATTTTTCACTTCTTTGTTTCTTTTTCACTGGAGACCTGAATGAGTCATCAGTAGTAAATTGCAACAAAATCAACATTTTCTCTAAGAAATCAGCCCATTCCTTTTAATTCTGACTTACTCAATTTCTCAGGGAAGGGAGAAAGTAAGAAAGATTTGGAGCCAAAATATCATAGAAATGACCTCTGGCTATATTTTTCCTGGAGTCCATTTCCCACTGAAAACCTATGACCTTGACCTCCACTGCATTACTTACAATTCTCCCATCTTAGCAGGCCTACAAGATTAGCCACTTAAGCTCTGTATACAGCTTTCTATGGCTTTTGCCATCTAACTCTTAATACCTTCAACAGTCTAAGTTCTATACTGTAACAAAATCACTTTTGTTGTCCCATGTTTTGTCCTAACTTGCATGTTTCTTGCTGTGATTAAATTTTCCAATCAAAAGCATCTTAAGTAATGAATGGGTTTATTTGGATGATATTACCATATAATAACACATCATTGTGGGAGCTTAGGATAGATATTCAAGCTAGCACCTGAATGCAAAAATCCATGGGGAAACTCTGTTTACCTGCTTTCTCTCTTGCCTGGCCACTCTCTTGAATCAGCTAGCTGTCATATCCAGCCAAGGCCCACATGCTTATGGATATTGCCATGCTCAGTGGAAGAGCCTTCCCACATTAATCATCAATCAACACAATTTCTCTAACATATAGTAACCAGCAATTCTGATCTGGGAACACTCTCAGGTGATGATCCCCCACATGACTCTAGGCCACATCATGTTGACAGCAAAAGCTAATTAAGACAAAGAGACAATGATACCTCAGAAGGTTTTAGAAACTCAAAACCAAAGTATTAATTAACCATATCAATCATTTAAGCAGAAAAAATAAATATGAAGATAACAATTACTGGAAACATAGACATGTCTAGGAATGAGGATAGACAAGCCTCTGAGATCAAGAAAACTAAAAGTTTCTCTGTACACAAAGTTCACAACAAACAGAAAACCTCAAGGTAATTATAACATGATAAAAGAAATTTTCATGAATGTAAAAATTGGTGATTGTTCATTCTTTTTCAGGGAAGCAATATAATTAGATGGTAATAAAACTAAAAACATAGCTTCACTGAAAAAATAAAGACACACCTACAAATATATTCCATGGTCCTTTAACAAGAACTACAAGATTATAATCTAAATTAGACTAAAAGAAATCTCTGGTCATCACTCATCCTGTGCATGCCAGTTCTCTCATTTGCTAATAATAAAAAATGAGTTGGGTGAGGAGGGTTTTTCCACCAAAATTAAAGAGTTTCACTTGAAGCCTTCTGGTATTTTAACTTTACAGAAAATAATTTTGTCTATTAAAAGATCTCATTCTCTTATAAGGAAAATGATATTTGCCAGGAGACACCAATTTGTTTTCTATGTTTGATGATTATATGTGAGTCTGAATCAGTGAGGAACTGAAAACTTTTCCCAACCAAATACAAGATAACAGATTTTTAATTCAAAAGTATATGATTTATATTATACATCTAAAACAACTTATTTAGTTCTAATTGTTTTATAAGTCACAAGAACTTATGAAAAAATGTTTATCCTCATTTTCATGTGTACGTTAACATGTGAAAGAATGTCTTCCAAGTATGTACAGGTGACACATAAGAGAAGAGCATGTCAGATCCCCTGGATCTGGAGTAGAAGGGGCTTATGAAACTCCCAAGTTGGTTGTTGGGATGTGAACACAGATTGTTTCCAGACACATGTGCTGAGACACTGGCCAAGCCCCATAGTACTTTCTATCCAATAAACTAAAAGTCTATCACAGATTAACAACGAGAACAACAAAGTGTAAATAAATACATAAGTTAATACATGATTTATCGGGAACATGATTAATCAATATTAATATATTTAGTGTGATAAATTTGTAGCATGAGTTGAATACAATCCAAAGAAAACTCCCAAAAATTTATAACAGGATACCTCATTCCAAAGCTAAATGAAAAGTGGTAACTCTCAGAAGGCTCATAGGATTTTGAAAAAGTAGTACACATATTGACACAATGTGACTTCTATATTTACCACAAAGCTACAACCATCAAGAATATGTACAATATTTGTGAATGAATAAAGTAGATGGAGAGAAAAAGCCAAGAACAAAAACAGAAAAATAAAGTCAACTTTTAATCAAGAGACCAAAGGAAGCA
Source organism: Peromyscus attwateri (assembly GCA_902168425.1). Lineage (NCBI taxonomy): Eukaryota > Metazoa > Chordata > Mammalia > Rodentia > Cricetidae > Peromyscus > Peromyscus attwateri. The sequence goes on along the minus strand of CABHPP010000504.1, from coordinate 7,363 downwards.
CACAGAGGAAATGTGGGATCATGACAAAGATTATCCAACTACCTATAATTCCATGTGTATAGAAATTAAATAAACACAAATTTCACAACTCCTAAAAAATTAACTCAAAGTGACCTGTAAATGCTATTTCTGACCCTGTAGCTATGGATATATCTTCCAAACAGAGAGGCCCCAAGCTCTAGAGTTTTCTTGGCAAATGGAGGAAAGCTCATGCTATGGCTCTATGAACTCTCATGTCCCCATGTGGTTTCAGACAAACCAACTCCCACTGATGCCCAATCACAAAACAGTTTAGAAGAATAATTTAATGTCTATTTCCTGCCACATGATCTAGATGATCTACATGATCTAGAATCTGCTCTTTCCACTTGCCTAACAACATGCAAATCTATTACAGATATCACAGCCTACCATAGCCAGGGAAGCAGAGCCTCCCCCTCACCACTCAGTCCACACTCAGAGAGTCTCAGAAAAGAATGGCCATTTTCCAGATCACAATATGGATCAACAGAACCACAGTCTGGCTCATGGTCCTTCATAGTCACAGAAGCTCTGACCACTCAGCAGAACTTCTCCTCTTGGTCTCAGGTAAGTAGTCCCCACACTCACCATGGCATGGATTTTGGTCTTGCTCACAGCTCCTACAGCAGAGCAAGATGAGAATCCTGGAAAGAACCTGCAAGTTCCTTCCCACTGGTGCTCCTAATTGCTAAGCCTTCCTGAGGTCTCACATTAGCTAAGGCCACCCAGCTCAGACTCAGAACAGAGGCAGCTCCCCTACTGGGTGATCAGAGATCAAATGACACACACAGCACAGGCCTGCTCAGCTCTGCCCTTCCACCTTAGAAGCAGACAAGATGCTTATCTGAGAAATCTGTATTTTCAAAAGTCTTCCAGTCTCCCAGAGTACTTCCTGTTCTCCTTCCAAAGCACACACTCCTTTGTGTACAAATACACACTGATTGGCCAGTGCAGCCAAACCTTTGCTTCATATCTGAGAAGTCCTGAAGCCAAACACAGGTCACATTCAAACAGTAACTGTTGTTACTACGTAAATGCTAAAGAAAAACAGGCCATGAATTAGAAAACAATTAGTGTTCAATGGTAGGGCTTGTAGGTAGGAAAGAGACCGTGCTTATGGTATAGTCATAATCTCAAAGAATTATTTAGAAAAGTTGGAATAGAATTCATGGCCATGTGTTTCAGATACTAGGGATTTGTTTGAGAGCAAACCAAAGATTACTGGCATGCATTTTTTCCCCTGAGGCTACACATCTTAAACAAGTAAAATAGCAGTCCTGTTAGGCAGGGTCTTTACCCAGATCTTATATACTGGTTGATCAAGTATAACTACAGTAATTCTGTTTCCATATAGGGTCAGTCGTTTATCGAGGTTACTGAATGTGCTGCTCTGTGGACCCCAAGAAACAGCCAGTCAGGACATTTGTGGATCATCTGAAATTGGTTACACCACTCCACATCGCTCATCTCAAATACTGTTGAAACAGGAAAGCTCTCACCCTCTGTCCTGTCCCTCCTTTTCTGGCCTTTCAATGCGTCAGCTTCAAAAGATGCTCAGTGAACTCAATTCTTACACAGGTCCCTCTTCATGTTTATGCCCCAGAAAAAGCCAGGGAGACTATTGAACATTCATTAACTGCTCCATTTTTCCTTCTCACAGGGTCCAGCCTAGAAGAAGATGCAGGACTGTTTTTCCAGCACTGGGCAGCAGAGGCAGTTTTAAGTGTTCAATGCAATTCTCCATTACAAAGCATGAGGCAAGTTTGGGCCACAGGAATCACTGTTCTACACAGAAAATCAATGATCTTGAGAGAAGAGGAATGAAATAATTAATGACCTAGATACATTAGAAAACAGGAACAAATAGATAAGAGCACTAATGCTCTTAAAAATGTTAAAAATAATACCACTAAGTAATATTTTAAAGTGATAAAATAATGTATTTTTCAAGATAAAAAACTTCGCTATGCCAGGTGGTGGTAGCACACACCTTTAATCCCAAAACTTGGGAGGTAGAGGCAGGCAGATCTCTGTGAGTTTGAGGCCAGCCTGGGATACAGAGTGAGTTCCAGGAAAGGCTCTAAAGCTACACAAAGAAAGCATGTTTCGAAAAAAAACCCAGAAAACAACAACAACAACAACAAACCTTAGCTATATTGACTTTAAAAAAAGAATGGAACTTTCTCTAGTAGAGGGAATACCATAAATAAGAGATAGATTGATCTTCCCAAATGCACTTGCCAGCTGTGATCTGTAATCTGACACACAGAGTTACAGTTAATGGCCTTTTGCTCAAACCTCTGAGCTGACATAACTGTGTCAAGCAGGACTGAACATATCTGCATAGGAGAGTTGCCTAATTGAAAATTCAATATCCTCTGGTTCAAGTTAAACTCGCAAAAGTGTAGCCCAACCAGTCTGGTCTGTCTTCACTCACAAGTCATCAATCAGTATATGCTGGGAAATTACAAAACAACTCCCCCTGATACAATCAGGTTTGTTTTCATAATGGTGACTCCAGAAGCTGATTACCTACCCTATTCCTCCAGCAGTGTACACAATAAACTATTCCTTCTGTTCTAGTCTGAAGGTAGAAACCATGCTCCACATCAAATCCTTTTCCTCTTACTGCAATGAATATGGAACTGCATGACTCAAATGGATAATTTTGAAACTCTGAGGTGATGCAATCATTTAATATAAGATTCTTAATGTGTAATATAGAGGACTGCAAAGTCATTGCCATAGAGAGCAGCAGACTGGGACCAAGACCACATATGCCAACATAAGAGAACTTGTTTCAGAAACATTTTTCTAACAGGATTGAAATGCAGCTGTTCTAGGATTAAAATGACTTCCAAGGGAGAAAACACTTGACATATTTCAGAGATAATAAAGAAAAATGTCTTTAATGATAGCATGCATCCATTTCCAGCTAATGCTAAAAGAGGAGCCAGCCTAGAAGAGATTTTCATGCCACATAAGCTAATCATCCTTGTGACATTTAGATTCAGTCTTCAGGTTACAATTTCAGCAATTTGAATAGGGACAGAAGACTGCAAGTCTATTCACGAAGACAGAGGGGACTTACACAGCAAAGACATTCCCAAAATTATTTCTTAAGTACCTCAGCTATGTGAAACAGCAGGATCTTCTTCAGTAACAGGTTCCTGAGGTGAAGGTCACAGGCGATGAGAAAGAGAGGGAAATAATGAAGTAGAAAAGATAAAAGCTGGGGTGGGGAGGAATTACACAAGCTATATTTCATGTCAACTCAGCTTCGTAAGAAGAATAGCACCTCAGATACTACTTCCAGGGGAGAAATGAAAGGAAATGGGGAAGTTCTAGAAAGTATCATACAATGGGGCAGACTCAAAGAGGAGACTAATCAAACAATGGTGCACAAATGGAAACAGGGTATCTCAGGAACATTACTGACTAAGCCCACAGTGATCTGCAACTGATAACTATAGCAACCATGTAGTAGAAAAAGTTGATTTCTCAGGATCTGAAGTAACCCGACCACAAACACCTGGTTTCCAGACCATTGCTAGTTCTCCAAAGCATATTCCTGGTTTTTAGGAAGGAAATCTGTTTTATTATCAGTATATCAGGCCCATAGGGAAAGCTCCCTAAGTCTAGATCCAAGGTTATAACAAGCTCTTCCAAGAATTATCCTAATCCCTGTCTGAGGGCCTAAGTGAAAGCTTTGTTTGATCAGGCATTTCCTTATCACATTAGTGTTTTATTTCCCTTTTATCTTTTTCTTTTTTTCTTATTTTATTTTCTTTTTTTTTCATTTTTTGTTTTTCAAGACAGATTTTTACTGTATATCTTTGGAGCCTGTCCTGGTACTTGCTCTGTAGACCAGGCTGGCCTCAAACTCACAGAGATCAACCTGCCTCTTTCTCCTGAGTGAGTGCAGGAATTAAAGGTATGCACCACCACCACCCAGCTAATTTTTTACTTTTCAAATAAGTAGACACCTGATGTGATATTGTCCATCCTGCAAAACTATGCTTTTTTTAAAAAAGAAAACTGGAACTTTATGGCATGCCAGGATAAGGTTGGTTGTTACCCTGTAATGCCTCAATGAGCAGCTTGTTAGATTCTCATTCTTTGATACAGTGTTAGGCCTCATGGCAGGTTGTAAATAAGCAGAACAAATGGAAAATCCTGGAAAGAACCTCTAAGCTTCCTCCTACTGGTATTCCTAATTGCTAATCCTTCCCAGAATCCCTCATTAGCTAGGATCACCCAGCTGGGCTTCAGGACATTAGCAGTTACCCTAGTGGGTGTGCAGAGATCAAATGACTCAGAGAGCAAAAACCCTCCCAGGTTGGTCCTTCTATACTATGGTCAGACAGGATACTATTCTTGAAGTTTAGTAAAATCCTCCAATCTCCCAGAGTACTTCCTGTTCCTCTTCCAAGGCACAGAGTACTATTTGTGGACATTCCATTACACAGTCAATGTGCAGTGTAGACAGCCCTGTATTTCATAGCTGAGAGAGAGAGGTGCTGCAACCAAACACAGGTAACAGTAAAACTAAGTCTGTGGTTAATCAAAAAAATGCATTGGATTAAAACACAAGGGACTATGGGAGGGATTGGAGGCAGAAAATAATATAGTGGGAATAATATAATTATAATACCGAAAAAATTTGGTTAAAAAGTTGAAACTGGCTTTATGTCCATGTGCTTCAGAGACTAGGAATTTGTATTAGAGCACACCAAGTACTAACATTATTTCTCTCTGAATAGACATCATAAACCTTCTATTTAGAGAGAAACATATATTTCTCTCTAAATAGACATCATTCAGTTCTCTATCCAGACTCTAGATAACATGGTCTGTGGACTGAAGAAATGGCCAGTCAGAACATTTATTGATCATCTAAAATGGATTACCTACTCATTGCTAATGTCACAGCAGGAAAGCTTTCACAATTTTTCTTGCCATCCCTTTTTCTGCTGTGACTACACTTATTTTATACTTGGCCAGTGAATTAAAATCTCACACAGTTCCCACTTTATTTGTAAATTGACAATAAAATCTAAAGAACTTGGAGGATACGCTTTCACTGGTCTATTTTCCTTCCCACAGACCAGCCAAGGTTCAGCCTAGAAGGAGTTTCAGGACTGTTCTTCCAGCACTGGGCAACAGAGGCAAGATTAGGTGTCCAAAGCAATTCTCAATTATATAGTGTGATGCAAGTCTGAGCTACAAGATGCACTGATCTAAACCTGTGGTTCTCAACCTACCTAAGGCTGTAACCATTTAATACAGTTCCTCGTGATGTGGTATCCCCTCAACTAAAGTTATTTTCACTGCTAGTTCATAACTACATTTTGCTACTGCTAGGAATTATAATATAAATAACTGCCTGTGCTTTTTGATTGTCTTAGGCCAATCCTGTAATAGGGTCATTTGATTATCCAGATGGAGCAATGATCTGGCATGTGGAGAATCACTGCTCTAAACAGATATAAATGCATAGATGAATAAATAAATAGCATTGAAGAAAATGAAATGAGATTCTGCAAATGGAAAATATTGTTAAATAGTAAATAATTACAGTAATACATTTTAAAAAATGAATTTTACAAATGATACCAATAATTTATGTTTTATAATGATAAAAATAATTGGAAGGACACTTAGGTATACTGACATTGAAATGGAGTAGGTAATACTTTGATAGAGAGAATACCATTAATAAGAAACTGTATGACTTTGTCCCATGAAAAGTGTTAGCCACTGATTGTTGTGAACTAAAAAAAATGGAGTTACAGCCAATGGCATGTGTCTCAAACCTCTGAGTTAACTTCACTGTGTCAACCAGGATTGCACATATCTAAGTAGGAGAGTTCTCTAATTTGAAATAGAATACTTACTACTTCAAGATTTCTTCCTAAAACTGTACACACACCAATTCTGTCTGTCTTCATTCATATGGAAGAAATTAATCCATGCAGGAAAATTACAGAGAAAGTCACTCACCCTGCCCCCTCAGTCCATCTTTGTAATGGAGACCCCTGCAGCTCACTGCCTTCAACTTCAGTCTGTGATCAAGATATTGTCTAGTCTGTTTCCCCCTGCACTGTACACAGTACACTGTTCCTCTTCTTCCAGTCTGCACTGAGAAGTTATGCTCCACACACAAATCCTTTCCTTGTTCTTCAATGGACAGACCACAATGTGACTCAAACTGGGAATTTTAGAACTCTGTGATGCTGCAGATGTATATTCCAAGATTTAGGGTGGTTAGTCATAAGGATAATAAGGGCAATGCCCTATGGAGCTACAGACAGGGTTCAATTCCACCTCAAGCAACATCGGAGACCATGCCTCAAAACTGAAAAGACCACACAGGACCATGCAAAACCACACTGGAGCATGCACGCACAGCAGGACCATGTAGGACCAGGCAAGAACACGTGGAACTCTACATCCAGACACTGGCTCCCACCCAGCCAGCAGAGGACCCAGCACACTGGCTCCCATTGCTCAACTGGCCACTCCTCCCAGTCTAGGGACAGCAGTCACTAGCTCACCATAGCATGGTTTTCCAGCTCTCCCATGTTCTCTGTTCAGCTCCCTGCAGGAGCACTCACAGCACAGCACACAAAACCACTGGCACCACCTTCTCTTCAATTCAAGCCTGAATCCCGTGGCAGGAAGGACCTTGCAAACTTTTGACTGGCACCTGCCTGAAGCTCCTAATGGCTAGTGAAGCCTGAGTTACAGGAGCACCTCCCATAGGGTTAAACTGTGCTTAAAGGCACAGCACAATGGTTCCTGATCCTGCTTTCCACCGCAGACCCAGAGCTTTTCTTAATCAGCTGTGATATGCATTTCAATAGCACCTGCCCCTGGCTCTAATAGGGAACCCTGCTTTCTTCCTTCCCTCCATAGGCACTTCCCCTTCATCCTCCTGGACACAATGTGGCTAGCTAGCTTGTACAGCCCAATGTAGTATGTGGGGTGGAGGGATTCCTGTTCACACAGGTGGATGGGTACTGGGAATATTAACAACTAAAGAGAGATATAATCACAAAATAGGAGATGTTTCTTACATGCCTTCACACTGAGGTCAGGTCAGTTGAATATGCTTTTTATCTGCTTGTTACAGGGACTTTAGAAAATCAGAAGAAAAAAAAAGCAGGAACCAGATCACAACAAGATAACAGGTCTTTCTCCCTTAAGAAAGCTGGATGATGGCTCTATTGTCTAATGAGTTTTTTTCTTGAAATTCAGAAAAAAATGTTGGAAAATTAAATAACAATGAAGAGTACTCTTCATTGAAAGCTTAATACTTACAGAATAACTGAACTAGAAA